>CASHTC010000207.1:270000-287500 GCA_949357725.1 Hyperoplus immaculatus
TGCTGTTTGAAATGGCATCTGCTGCATCACAAGGTCAGTAAAACAAACGCACCTTTTTAGGCAATTAACCATTATTGATCATGATTATTTTGATAAGTTATGAAGCACTTTTTTTATTATTAATTTACTGAAATCTTCTGATGTTTTTATGATTTTTGGTAAAACTTTATTTGAAGGGGTATGTATAAGACTGTCATTGCACTGTCTTATACCACAGTCTGTGTGAATCCTCTATTCTGATTGGCTGGAGAACATTCCATAGGTGTGGATTAACCCCTGATGTATGGACACCTAGATGGAACTGTTTACATTCTGTCCACTCTAATGCGTCGCCGGCTCGCCGCTGTTTAAACAGTGTTGATAAGGGATTTATAAAGCCTAAAATATCCTGCCGTGCAATCGCCACTGGACACCACAGGATGGCGCTCGTAACACAAGAGCTGTAGTAACGATAGTAGTAAAATAAAGTGGCTAAACTTAATGTCCTCTGGCTAAACGTCAATGGTGGTCTCGTTAAAAAGGTGAGTAAGACCCCTGTTTAATTTGAAAAAGGTTTGTAACTGAGTTTACATGTATTTAGCCACCAAAGCCCGGCTTCACTGTCTATCTGGACACAGGCTACTGCTGTCAGTCACTGCCTCACGTAACTTCTGGCTGTAGCCCGTAATACACATGTTCGCCAGTCATATTCTCCGTGAAATGCGTTATTTATTTTGGGGGAAATGCTTTGTTAGCTCGGTGGAACTGTTGTTAAACATGTTGGGTGATTACATTTAATGTTTGTACAGCGTGCGCAATGTTTTCTGACTTTGTATATTGCTAGCATAACAGTAGCTCTGTGGCTAACAGCTGCCGCAGTCTCCCGTTGCTCGTATCCTTGGTCCGACTTCCCAGTACAATTTGAACGCACCGTTAAGGCCAGGACACACCAGCCCGAAAATCGCCGTCGTAGAGTCGATAGGGGGTCGGGAGACGAATCTGTTTGGTGTGTGCCGTGACGTCGGCAGACGTAGAGGTCGTCGGGCTTGTTTTGAGCCGACCGTCTTTCATTTGGAGCAATTTGATTGGTGGAGGGCTAGCGAATCAGTGAAGCCCGGAAGTGAGGCGGTTAGCACAAACAGCTAACAACAGCTAGCCATCGTTTTAATGTGTTTGTTCGTTTCGTTTTGAGAGTACTCACATGCATCAACCCTTGTTGACTGCTCGACACCATGCTCGACACTCTCTGCTAAAAATTGTGCTCTTATGGTCCATAAATATAAATACGTATTTCTATCTATGTTTATGCTCTAGAGAGCTGTCCCATCATTTCCGGCTTTCGTATTTTTTCGGGCCACAATACAGATTAGCGCCGCCTGCTGTTATGGAGACATTACGTCCCGCGCAAGCAACAGAGCGTACGGAAAGTCAGCAGTCGGTTTGGTGTGTTCTCTGGCCGCGACGGGAAGCCTGGAGCTTCCTGAAACGGCGACTCCATTTTTTGCGTAGTCGGAACAAGTAGAAACAAGTCGGACTGGTGTGTCCTGGCCTTTAAAGCCAAATTCTGTCGTTGCTAGGTCGTATCCTTGGTAGTTCCTATTGACTGGAGTACTGAACTACGTTTTCATTACATAAGAACCTTATGGGTTTTCGATGGGTATTCCAGTTATTATATGAGGTCTGAGGTGTTGCTATGGAAACAAGTTGTTATTGGTTCGAAAACAATCTAATTTGATCGCAAAAAGGCATGAAAACATAAATTAGTGGCCTAGTTATTATTTTTATTAGTAGGTGACTATGGTATAAGCGGGTTAATGCCCTTCGAGGTGTCCATGTATCATGGATTAATGGACACCGTGGAGGCGAGAACTGTCCGACGCGCAGTGGAGGACAGTTGCCTTCACGATCATTCGGTCAATTATGTCACGTTTAATGCAACATTTACATTGTATGAGATATCTTTGTTATGACAACTTGACATAAGCTGAGACAAAATATCTTGTCCATGTCATGGTTATGTCGACATTAACCAATAACATGACCTGTCATAAACATGTCATAGTAGGCTAATCGCTATAAAGAGCTCTTATTTATTTTATCTCTTTATTTTGAATTGTTTTAGTTTTACAGTCTCTAGTGTTTTCTCTCTGATGATGGCGTTTCCTCAGCGCACTTCCTGTTTTTAATGAATTTCTTATGTTGGGGTATGGATGGGTGGGAGGGGGAATGTTTTTGCATGTTGGGGTATGGATGGGTGGGAGGGGGAATGTTTTTGCATGTATGCATATCTCTGGGTGGGGGGTGTGGGGGGGGGGGAGTTGTATTAAGCACTTTGTGTTACATTTGATTGTATGAAAAGTGCTATATAAATAAAGTTTGAGTTTGATTGAAAGCATTATTATGGCTTTCTCCCAGAGGTGGTGAGGAGCAGTTAGGGATTCAGATTACTTGACACTATACTGTAGAGTGTTTGTGAGTGTGTATGTGAGCAAGTACATTTGGTACGGCTAAGTATGGTGACCTTGCTTACCATTTTATTTATTTATTTTGTATTGTACTTATTTATCTATTTTCTTCTTTTCGTTTTTCTATATTAGTGTACTACGTGTTCAAGTGAGTGGGGCGGGTGGGATATTTTATCTGATCTTACTAACGCCTTACAATCATGTGATCCTCTCCTCTCCCTCACAGTCATTACCTGAGACCGGTTTACCTGTCCTCTGAGGCCCCGCCCCTAGCTCACCTGTGTGCCAGGCGTTAGTCTGTCTGCTACTGTTTGACTGACAGACCTTCAAATGGCAGCTGCTGCTCCACAAGGTTCCCTGGCTCCTCTAGAAGATTCCCTGGCTGAAGGTTCCCTGGCTGCTCCTCCAGAAGGTTCCCTGGCTGCTCCTCCAGAAGGTTCCCTGGCTGCTCCTCCAGAAGGTTCCCTGGCTGCTCCTCCAGAAGGTTCCCTGGCTGCTCCTCCAGAAGGTTCCCTGGCTGCTCCTCCAGAAGGTTCCCTGGCTGCTCCTCCAGAAGGTTCCCTGGCTGCTCCTCCAGAAGGTTCCCTGGCTGTACCGCAACTTCCACAAGGTCAGTAAAAATTTACCATTATTATGATTATTTTGATAAATTATGAGGTACTTTTTTTTCTTATTATTAAACTGAAATCTTAGGATGTTTTAAGATTGTTTAACTTATAGATATCATCATCAGCTTTTGCGGGTCTCTTGCCTGTGATGAATGTGTTTTGTTGTGTATTATCTTTATTTTGTTCTGAGCTGCATTTTATACAGTACATAGGGACAGCCGGCGCAAAGTGGTTTTACCTGATCATGTCTACGGGACCTGAGATGGTTCATTTGGACGTTTAGTGATTTCTGTAGGTGACTGAATAACTTGTGCGTGTGTGCGCAGTGTGTGTATGATGCAATTATGAGAAGCCTGTAAGTGCGTAACATGCTGCATTCCAAACATTGAAACCAAAATACTCAATGTCAAACTGTTTACATTTACAGATCCAGACCTGGGATGTGGGAAATGTGCCCTCATTCACATCCTATCACGCAACGATAACACAGCCATTAACCTCTGTGAACTAATCATCTACAACAAGCTGGACTTTCTTCTGATCACTGAGATCTGGCAACCACCCAATAACGATTCATCTCTCAAACGAACAACCCCCCCCGGATACAAATACCAGTACAAACCGTCAGGTGGCCTCGCTGTTATACACAATAAGGATTTCAGGTTCACAGAACTCACTTTTCCCCCAGTAGAATCCTTTGAATTACTCGCTTTCAAAGCGCTCTGCACAACTGTACTCCTCATTTACAGGCCACCTGTACTTCCCAGTATCTCATATGCCATGTTCTTAGTAGATTTGACAGAACTCCTCACAAAAGCCTTATCCCCCTCTACATATCTGCTCATACTCGGTGACTTTAATAACATCCTGGACTCAGAACAAAGGCTCGAATCTGACTTCACATATCTACTGGAAAAATTTTCTCTGACCCATCATGTCACCTCCCGCGCTCACCTTGTGTGTTGCTCAAACCTGCCGGTAGGCAATGTCGGGGAAGGATCAAGGTGGCGCAACCTCTACACAGAACATCCTCCCCTGTTTGATGAATTCATCATGTTCACCATCCCTCCCCCCAGCCCAGCTGATGATCTCACAGACCAGATCAACTCCCTCTTCCTGGAAACCAAGAGCATTCCTCTGCTGCCCACCATCCTGCTATCCAACGTGCAGTCCATCAGGAACAAGATGGACGAGCTGAGAGCTTGGGTCAAACCCAACCAGAAAATCAGGGAACCCGACCTTGTAGCGATCACTGAAACGTGGCTCAAGAAAACTGACCAGGATGACTACAGCATAACTGGGTTTAGCGGCCCCTTTCGGCTGGACCGCTCACTAAAAATGTCGGGGAAGGATCAATGTGGAGGAGTGTGTTTTTTCGTAAACAAGCGGTACTGCCAGGATGTCGCTATAACGTCTTGGGCAGAGCTCTGCAATCCTGATATTGAACTCTTGACCATCTCACTGCGCCCTGATGACAAAAAGTCGATACTTTTCTTCACGGTTGTTTACATTCATCCGGGAGCCAAACGAGACAAGGCGGGAGAGATCATCGATACCCTCACTGACCGACTCAACAAAATCTACCCGGATGCCCCCAAGTTCGTCCTTGGAGATTTTAACCATTGTAGAGATATCCACGGATACACTCTGAAGACTTATGACCAATATGTCCCTTTTGCTACAACTCAAAACAAAAAAGAAACCCCCGTAGATCGGTGTTATGGATCTGTGAGAGGCGCTTATGAGTCTGAACTCAAGCCCGGCCTCGGGGGGTCAACCCATAAAAGCCTGTATTTGACGCCCAAACCTCATTCAGGAGCCTCGAGTTAGGTGAGAGGGGACAGTGCCTCGAGTGAGGACAGTGTCTCAACTCTCCAGGCATATCCAAATTAGGCTGCTACCATAGGGGGCAAAGTGATGTTATGAGCATGGAATGTTGTGAAAGGTTGTTCACCAGAAATGATATCTAGAACCTTCAAGGATCACAATATGTTGTAAAAATGCTGTAAGGATTTTTACTCTGGCTTTATCCAATATCTAGAATTTTTGGTTTTTAAAGAGATGCAAATGTGTGCATACTTTGTGAAATATGCCAAATTTGCGTATATATTAAAATATTTGGGATTATTTTAGAAAAAAACCTCAATACAAAAAATAATTGTGTCAGTGTCAGTAATCCACTGGCAAAGTTTCATGATGATATCTATAAGTAAAAATAAATATCAATTTTACCCTCGCATTAAACCATGGTTCTGATTTTCTATTCCGGCCCCCTGTCGCTTTCCAGCAGGTAGTTGACCAGGTTGTCCACCCAGGTTGTGATCCTTGAAGGTCCTAGATATCACTTCTGGTGAACAACCTTTTACGACAGCCCATGTCTGTTTTCAGAAAAAAAGTGAGTTTTGCCCCCTGGGTGTGTTTTGCCCCTGGAGCAGTTTGGGGTTAAGTGTCTTGCTCAAGGACACAATGGCAGAGATGGTGGGCAGTGCGGCACCGTAGATGTAATACTACATTTTAAAAGCACAGGGACTGGGATTGCTTTTTTATCTATTTTTTTAAACTTCTGACAATATTGATGAACTTTTGACATGGTGTGTCTGTTACAGATTAGAACACTGGGAGGGGCTCTCACAAAGTATTTTTGTGTCTGTTGGAAACTGTGTCTGAGCAGGGGTCCACTTTATGTAACTTTATTGTTCATGTTTTGGACGGTGACGGTAATATATCATGACATCACTTCTCTGTGTGTCCTATAGTGTGTGAGGAGCTGTAATATATCATGACATCACTTCTCTGTGTATCCTATAGTGTGTGAGGAGCTGTAAAATATCATGACATCACTTCTCTGTGTATCCTGTAGTGTGTGAGGAGCTGTAATATATCATGACATCACTTCTCTGTGTATCCTATAGTGTGTGAGGAGCTGTAAAATATCATGACATCACTTCTCTGTGTATCCTGTAGTGTGTGAGGAGCTGTAATATATCATGACATCACTTCCCTGTGTATCCTATGGTGTGTGAGAAGCTGTAATATATCATGACATCACTTCTCTGTGTATCCTATGGTGTGTGAGGAGAATCCTGGATATTCTCTTTAACTATGTAAATAGTGAGTGATTAAACCTATATTGGGGAAAAGGGACATGCAATATTCCTAGAACTGATTTTTTTTTTATTTATTTTTTATTAGTTTATTTCAGGGACATTGCACACTAATCAACATTCAAAATGTAAGTGAGCCAGAGTAATAATAATAAAGTTGAAAGAAGTGTCCTTATATGTTTTGCTTAACATTTACCTTTAGTTTAAACAATGTCCTTAGAGACATGTTAAGTAAAGTACGCCATTAGTTATTTTTTAGACTTTTGTTTTTGTGTTCATTTTCAGTTGTGGGTTTGTGTTCTTTAACAAAAAAAGAGTGACAATAACATGTTATGATTATAATTATGAAAATAATGTTTTTTTGTATTTCCTGTACTGATAATGATAAGGTTGAAAGAAGTGTCCTACTATGTTCTGCTTAACATTTACCTTTAGTTTAAACAATGTCCTTAGAAACATGTAAAGTAGAGTACGCCATGTTGTGAGGGTAACTATGAAAACAATGTTTGTTTGTATTGTTATATGGGAGATTGATAATTTTTATTATTTCCTGCTGTCTTCTGACACTGATAGGAGCAGGAGAGACACAGCTTTATGTTTTATTCTGTAAATAAATTCTCAGGGAAATGACAATGAAGGAAATCTTGAATTGCGATATTATCCACAAGCAATTTGACACATTTTGGTTTATATGAAATGACGGTTTGAATCACTGATCAGAGAATAAACTTAATTAATCAAAGTTTCCTGTTTCTCTGTCATTATTGATTTGTTTGTATTCTTTCAACACAAGAAATGATGAAGGCAGTTGCAGATGACCTCTAGGGTCAGTAAGTGGCTCGAATAAGACAAAACTCCCTCTCTGCTTTATAGTACCGGTAAGTCCATGTGTGTGAGTGTGTGTGTCTGTGTGTGCTGAAAGAATGCCTAGGTTCTGTAAACTGGTATGTGAACATATCTAGCTACTGTACATGCCCGTTTACAGAGCCTAGGCTGGGTATTTATTTTCAGCGCATGCCGCACGCACACACACACACACACACACACACACACACACAGTACAGACAGGTAGCAGATCATGATGAGATATTCACTTTTCCACAGACTGAATGTCAAGAAAGAAATATATAAAAATATGCAATATACAAGTAAAATAGAAAAACTCAGCAGCACCTGTTGTCTGTTCCATTCACACAGCAGCAGATTAAACTGTTGAAGAATCAGTGTTGCCTCCTACCTGGACAGGTTGGTATCATAAGAAGTGTGGTTGATTTGGAGCTGCTTTGTTATGATCATGTGTTCCCTTTTTAAACAGTGTAGTGGATATGAGGGGACTGGAACGCAGGGTTGATTAATACAGTCAGACAGCGACCCCCGCAGGCCAATGGCCGTCACTACAGGAATAACACAGACACTTTGGTTGCGTTCCGAATCGCATACTCTTTCTTTTTTCTATTCTACATACTACATTCGACGAAAAAAAGAATCTAGTTAGGATGCAGTAGGCATACTATTGGGACATACTTTTCTCTCTTATTTCATCATAACATTGCGCCTTGATCTTGCCTCTTGCTTTTATATCCGTCGCATCCCCGTTTGTTTTCATAACATGGACCTATAGGCTTCGTCGATGTTACGTCACTTCACGTGCGCACTGGATTGTGGGTCAGAATCGCCCAAATAGGATGCACTTTTCAACACTAACAATCTTGGCCGCATGAAGTAGACCATCCGGGTATTCTAACCATCCTAAATCTGGCCACAAGAATCGGGACATCCTAAATCTTTTTTCTACATACTATATAGTAGAAAGTATGCGATTCGGAACGCAACCTTTCTCTCTCTCACTCACACACACACACACACACAGACAGGCAGACAGACAGACAGACAGACAGACAGACAGACAGACAGACAGACAGACAGACAGACAGACACGCACACTCACACTGTCTCACTCAGACTCACACACACACACACACACACACAGAGAGAGAGACACACACACACACACACTCACACTGTCTCACTCAGACACAGACAGACAGACAGACAGACAGACAGACAGACAGACAGACAGACACACACACACACACACACACACACACACACACAGACAGACATTCACTCACTCACTCACTCACTCACACACAGGTGGACCAACATAGAGAAAAGGGGGAAGCTGATTAAATATTGGCACAAGCCCCTCCCTGAAACTCACAGGTCTATAATTCATCATGGTTATTAAATTAAATTAAAAGTCAATACCTTTTAATTGGTCTGTGGGCGGGCACACCTGTAAACTAAACATAATTTGTCTAAGCTTTCAGTAAACAGGTCCATCACACAGTCTGCAGTTGTGTGTGTGTGTTTTTTTTTCTCTGTGTGACTGTGTGTGTGTGTGTGCACGTGTGTCTGTCTGCGTGTGAGTGTGTGTGTGTGTGTGTGTGTGTGTGTGTGTGTGTGTGTGTGTGTGTGTGTGTGTGTGTGTGTGTGTGTGTGTTTTGCACACTGCAATATTCAATAGGAAGTATTAGGACAAGCCTCCATATTAAATGCACCTCACTTCCCGGTGGTGTTCTCTCTGTCCGTCTGCTGTACTGTCTGACGCTCATTCTACTGGACCTGCTCTACCAGGTATGTTTCAGTTATTGTGTTTGTTTATTTGAACTTAACAATATTCTGATCGTTCATATTGAAACAATCAGTCAACTGAACGGATTATGACTCACACATTAACTTAAAGGCTCTTATTCAGCCGTAAACTATAAAAGGCAAATAAAACAATAAGGACAAAAAGGATTAACACTTCATATTTACTTGTTTTATACTGTTTTGTTTTGCCTTTTGCAATATTCAGAATGTATTTATTGTAAATAATAATTTTATCTGATCTTACTAACGCCCTACCATCATGTGATCCTCTCCTCTCCCTCTTAGTCATTACCTGAGACCGGTTTACCTGTCCTCTGAGGCCCCGCCCCTCTCTCACCTGTGTGCTCAGGTGTTAGTCTGCTGCTGCTGTTTGACTGACAGACCTTCAAATGGCAGCTGCTGCTCCTCAAGGTCAGTAAACAAACCTATTCAGGCAATTAACCATTATTGATCATGATTATTTTTGATGAGTTATGTGACTTGGAAATATCAAAGTACTATTTTTCTTATTAAAAAAAACTTAAATGTCAGGATTTTTTAGGTTATAGATATCATCATGAAACTTTGCCAGTTTATTACTGAAATTAAAAATATTGGAATTGAAAAATTGGAATCAATATGCAAATGTGGCGATATTTACTGTAAGATAGTTGCTCAGTGACAGACTACGGAGGGCCACAGTGCAAATATTTGGTTCTTTATTTATTTGCTTTTAGTCTGTGTGTCTGTACGTGTGTGTGTGTGTGTGTGTGTGTGTGTGTGTGTGTGTGTGTGTGTGTGTGTGTGTGTGTGTGTGTGTGTGTGTGTGTGTGTGTGTGTGTGTGTGTGTGTGTGTGTGTGGTGTACGTGTGTCTGTGTGGGCGTGTGTTGTGGTTTATATCGCATGAATTAGATCTGGTGGGGCTGACCTCCACGCACAGTCTTGGCTCTGGAACCGTACTTCTGGACAGGGGTTGGACTCTATTCTTCTCTGGAGTTGCCCAAGGTGTGAGGCGCCGGGCCGGTGTGGGGATACTCACGAGCCCCCGGCTGGGCGCTACTACGTTGGAGTTTACCCCGGTGGACGAGAGGGTCGCCTCCCTACGCCTCCGGGTTGTGGGAGGGAAGACTCTGACTGTTGTCTGTGCATATGCACCGAACAGCAGTTCGGAGTATCCAACCTTCTTGGAGACCCTGAACGAAGTCCTGCATGGGGCTCTGGCTTGGACTCAAAAGTTCTGCTGGGAGACTTTAACGCGCACATGGGCAGCAATAGAAACACCTGTGTAGCCTGATTTGGAGGAACGGCCTCCTCGATCTTGAGCATTTTTTGTTTGTTGTTAGACTTCTGTGCTGGTCATAGTTTGTCTATAACGAACACCATGTTCCAACATAATGATGCTCATAGTGTACGCGGTACCAGAGCACCCTAGGCAAAGCAACTCCACAGTGGCAAAGCCCCGGGGGTTGATTGATTGATTTAATTTGACCATTTCGAAATAAAATATGAACAGCACTCTGTGTCATACATTGAAATACATTAATAGTCAGGAATGACACAAAAAAGCCTGAAGGCTTATTTCCATTGTGGTCCATCCAGACAGAAGGCAAAGCTTGCGATCTACCGGTCGAACTTGTGTTACGGTGGTGTCAGACAGGCAGGAAAGTCGGACCCAAACGCAAGACGTATCAAGAAATGTCCGTTTATTCAGCTCCAAAAGATACAACAAAAAAGGCCAACAGGCTAAAATGCAAAATGTCAAAAAGTCCAGGAAACAAAAGTAAAGCACGGAACAGAGGGAACACACAAGACAAAGACTCACCGACACTGACAGGACAAACCATAATGCACAGACAAGGAAGAAAGGAACACAAGGAGCATATATACTAGACACAACGAGACACAGGTGTAACACATTAGGGGAGGGAGCAGTAATCACACAGGAGGGAAACTTGACAGGACATGGGGAGGAACAAGACAGACGTACCAAAATAAAACAGGAAACACCAAAACAAGACAGGACAAAGATAGACCATGGGCCTATCCGAAAAGTCCAATCTCCTAACCTATAAGCCTCCTTTCCTATACCTTAACCCCTAAACGTCATCGGGGTTAAGGAGAGATGAAAGGTGCTTCCTATCGAACATAGGAAAGGACAGCACTGTTTCAAATGAATTCGACTCCACTTTTCCTAACCGACGTCATTGCGCGACGGCGAGTATTGCTGACGTGAGTCACTAGCGTGAAACTACACTATTCTCCGAAAATGGACTACAACAAGCGCTCGTTTGATCCATGCGTTCTTTTCATATTGATTTTAATCAGGTTGTCGCCAACAGAGTGAGAATCACTCCCATATATCCCAATTCACATGTGGAATAAAAAGAGGCTACACTTAGCCTATGTTGATGTTGAAATGAACTGCCCCCAGTAACTTCATTAAATGTGAAGTTGGTATTTTATTTTCTTATGGTGTAAATTATGTGCTACGAAAATAACTATTATGATGTTGGTCTTTTATGAGTTCTTTATTATCTTTAGCCTGTGTGTGTGTGTGTGTGTGTGTGTGTGTGTGTGGGGGGGGGGGGGGGGGGGTATTTTGTTTTAGCCGAGTTAAATCTTCCTCTCTTCTCTTCTCCTCTCTTCTGTTTTACCTCTCGTTCGTATTCGTGTAGAGTCGGTAAACTCCGGCGGTGGCCTGTTGCTTTAAATCTTGCCGCCGTAAAGGATTATGGGATACCACTATCTCCTTTCCTTTAGCATAGGTTGGTCAGGAGTAACCTATGCTAAAGGAGGGTTAAAGGATGAATCGAGGCTCCTTTCCTATGCCTTTCCTAAGCATTTTGAGAATTCGGATCACCTATCTGCCGAGTACTTCCGGTTCATCTCGATAGGAAAGGAAATTTCCTATGCAAAAAAGACTTTTCGGATAGGCCCCATGACATTTTGGTTCCTACCCTCACCTATGTAGGACCCTATTATTTCCGCGATAACGAAAACACGGACGGAATCACAGAATCGGGCAATAAAAACGGAATCTGCTGTTATCACGGAATGTCACGGAATTCGCCATTATTTTGGTGAAATTCGGTTTCCAAGGCAAAGGGAAACAACACGGTTGAAATTAAAGCAGAAATAGGGAGTCATTTTGGTTTGGCGACATCTAAAGATCAAAATACTGCCGTGAAAAGTAGAGCCTGGCTGCAGTAACACACGGCGCCAAACCCCTTTAACAAATCTGCCTATTCAATGTTTACTTTCTAATTTATCCATAAACGTAACTCTGGCATGTACATAACTTAATTTATTGTTAAAGGGGACATATTATGAAAAACAAAACATTGCAGGTGTTTGGGCACACTGTTTAGGTTATTGGGGTCTCTACCAGCACACACAAGCTTCAAAAAACAAATGTGTCAGTTTCTTCAGGGATGCTTTTTTAGAAAAAAGGGGGATTTGAAGGTCTGTTCCAAAAAACACAGACTGGTGACGAAACCGGTCGGTTTTCATTATCATAAATACTCCCACGGGAAAGCTTACCAGAAACTCGGCAGTTGATTGGCAAATCAAGACGCCCCGTTGGTAACCACACACAGCTGAGCCTCCACTCGCTCATGCAACAACAGAGGAGAAGCAAGCTGCAGTGTTAGCTCATCCTAAAGCTACCATCACACCCCAGCCTCGAAGCAGACCGGGGCTGAATGGATTTACTTCATTTTTTGTTTGGCTATGCCCAGCAAAGGTTGGCAATCTAGTGTGATCTGCTGTTATACTGGAGTGTGGAGGAGATTGTGCCTGGAAGACAGAGAAGACACCATCTCTCCTCTGGAAATGTAAGTAGTCCTATTTAAAAACAAATCTGTCCGTTTATGAGTTCAATGTGTGTAATGTGCTTTAATTTATCCCTCCTATAATAACCAACGCCGACTGAAACGAGAGAATGTCTCTGGGTTAAGTAGTTAGCGTTAGCGTTAGCGCCCGTTAGCTTTTATGCTAACGGTTAGATCTGTGAGTCTGTCCGTGACAGCCCCTGTGTGAAAACAGACGGTGAAACTGTATGGTGTGTTGGAAACTGAAGAGTATTTGTTTGTTGTTGACAGTGTGTAGTTATGCAAGCAGTCGTGGTACATGCAGCAGTAGGCCTATTACATCTCCAGTGTCATATAATAGACAGGAATAGCCTACTGTAAGTTGCCTCTGCTGCTGTTTGTTTCCTGTCCATTATATTTCAAAAAGCACACAGTATCACTCAGAACTCGTTTCTTCTTGAGCAAGGGCTATACTGAACTTATTAGTGGCCCATCTTATTTAATAATGGAAGAAAAAATATATTTTCATTAGTTTGTAGCTTTGCCATAACTACAGATGTATCATGTATGTAGGCTACACATGATGTAACATTGAATGTGCCATGTTTTACAGCTATCTGGGTGACCTGACAGAGCGTTGACCCACAAGGACCGTCACACTATCTGTTCCATCAGAGGACTGTTCACTGGGTGGAACAGGTGGTCTTCTTCAGGGCCCACCAGCAACAACTGGACAGTTACATACAATATGGCTTTGCTTCTGTTTGAATTATGTACACTTTATATTTCCATTTCACTGGCTATGAATAAACTGCTTTATTTTTAAGTATGGTTTTGGTCATTTTAAAATGTAATGATACTGTTTCAAAGAAAACATCTTCAGAGAGATAAAGGGTTGAATTAAAAAACGTATAAGTCAATGCATGTAGATCGGTCTGAAAACTAGTCCAACATCCTGACTATGAAAATGTGAGTTTCAAGTAATCCTTTACTACACGAAGCAAACAGTGACAGTAAGCAACACAATACATGTTTTAACAGTAAAACTTTATTATAAATGAGTGATCACAATACAAATGATACATTACCTACTAGATATTGAAAGGGTGTCAGATAATTTGCAGCTCTGACTGTAATTATTTCTATATATTTTTTTTTTACAAAGGATAATGTCTTTCCAGTGGATCTTGACATGATACATTCCTTTCCTGCCACGTTACTGTACATTTACATGTTACCTCAGCATGGCTTCACAACCAAAGCTTTAACTCCACTGGGTTGTAGATCATTCCCCAGTTTAACCTGTAGAGACATACATAAAACGTTGTATGTTACAAGTTTAGAGAGTTTATTCATAAATACTTAGCTCATATTCTGTTACTGACTGTGACATATTTAAACTGTATTTACCTGAGGATAATGTCAGGGAAACCAGAAATCTTGATGCAATTTTCACAGTTTTCAGCTCAGACTCCTGCCTGACCAGGTTCAGTTGTAAAGCTTTTGGTTTAGAAGTGATAAGTGTGCTGATATTTGCTGTAGAAATGAAGGTAAACATGGTAACATCGATCTCCATGCTGCATTGGCCAAAAGTAAACTAAACTGACAGCTGGGCGTGTGCCATGCCCATATAGGTAGGTATAGAGTAAATGAGCAGGGCGGTGCATGCACGCCCATGTAGATAGGAGGGGGGTAGATGTCAAAACCAAATTTTTTAGGGAGAGGCCAAAAAAGGCCTGAAAAGGCAATGAAGAAATGGGCATTGGTAGAAAACTAATGGGCTTTTTGCACAATAGACCATTAAAACCTTTTCTAGTAGACCTCGGAAATACACATTTAAACCAGAGTTTTTGCATAATATGTCCCCTTTAATAATATGGTCTGTTTATACATTCGGCATATGATTAAAGCATCTAAAAGCACGTAATCATGTTAAACGTTTACTGTTATAAGTTATTAATGCCACTCGCTCCCGCAGATACACAGCACAGGGAGGTCTTATATTCAGCCATTGCTAAAGGGAGTGTTGTATTATGGAACGACCGCTGCGGTACGAAATTCCAGTCTCAACAATGTTTCCTTAGACACAAATATAACTCTAGCGTCTACAGCCCGTTGTAACTTGTGTTTATGTTTTACATTATTCAGCTGTTGCCGTGATGTCGGCTAACGCTGATGCTAATGATAACTAGCTCTCCGTCGCACAACAGACTGTAGGTTGGTGTTGCAGCCCACTGTTAGGTGAAGCGCTGTCCCACATGTAAAAGCCATGGACCTATAAAGCCTGTCCAATAAAAAAATATTTAACGTTTTACTTGAAGGACAGAATTAATAGCTTTATTTTCTGTTATACCCAACAAATCTGTTTTTTCGTTTTACAGTCATGTAGCCTAGTTGTTTTTATTTGAAGCACTAAAAACAGTGCAATGTTGTGATGTATTTTAAATTTAGTCTTATATCTTTTTTTTCATTTAATTTATTACGGCTCACGGCCATAGCACATGGCATGGAGCACACAGTTCAAATTAAATCATTACAAAACAAAACAATGGTGTACGGCAAGAAAACAAAATCTGATTAAATTGTTAGAATATTATTTGTTCGCATTAATTAGACACTCGTTTTGATGATTAGGGGAGTGTTAATTGTCAAAAAACGGAAGTCATGAGATTAAAACGGAAAAAACGGAATTTGTGAAAAAATAAAACGGAATTTTGAAAAAAATATAACGGATTTCATAGGGCCCTACCTATGGTCATGAAGGCTGGGTCATGACCCAAAGAACGAGATCGCGAGTACAAGCGGCCGAAATGGGCTTTCTCAGGAGGGTGGCTGACGTCTCCCTTAGAGATAGGGTGAGAAGCTCAGTCATTCGTGAGGAACTCGGGGCAGAGCCGCTACTCCTTTGCGTTGAAAGGAGCCAGTTGAGGTGGTTCGGGCATCTGGTAAGGATGCCCCCAGGGCGCCTCCCTAGGGAGCTGTTCCAGGAGCGTCCAGCTGGAAGGAGGCCTCGGGGAAGACCCAGGACTAGGTGGAGAGATTATATCTCCACACTGGCCTGGGAACGCCTCGGGATCCCCCAGTCAGAGCTGGTTGATGTGGCCCGCGAAAGAGAAGTTTGGGGTTCCCTGCTCAAGCTGCTGCCCCCGCGACCCGACTAAGGATAAGCGGTTGATGATGTTGATGATGATGATGATGGTCAGAAGGACACCTCAGGTAGCTGAGGCGCTGCCGCCTCTCCAGCCGGCGCAGAGCGGTTTTACCTGATCATATCCAGGGGTCCAGAGATGGTGGTTCATTTGGATGTTTAACTATTTCCATAGGTGACTGAATAGCTTGTGTGTGCGTGCAGTGTGTGTAATGCAACAATGAAAGCCTGTAATTGCGTTACATGCTGCATTCCAAACATGAAACAGAAATACTCAATGTCCAACTGTTTACCTTTACAGATCCAGACCTGAGCTGTGGGAACTGTGCCCTCATTCACATCCGATCAATCAACGAGACAAGGAGAGCCCGCTCCCTCAATAAACTAACCATCGCCAACAACCTGGATCTACTCCTGCTCACTGAGATCTGGCAAACACCCAGTAACTTTTCATTTCTCAACCAAGCAACTCCCCCCGGATACAGTTTCGTCCCCGAACCCCACCCCTCTGGCCGTGCATGTGGCCTCGCTGTTATACACAAAAAGGATTTCGGGATCACAAAACTCACAGAACTCACCCCAGTAAAATCCTTTGAGTTCCTCGCTTTTAAAACCATCTCCACAACAGTGCTCCTCATTTACAGGCCATCTGAACCTATACTTCCCAATATCTCAAATGGCTCGTTCATAATAGATTTGACAGTACTCCTCACAAAAGCCTTGTCCCTCTCTCCACGTCTGCTCGTACTCGGTGACTTTAATATCCTCCTGGACTCAGAACAAAGGCTTGAATCTGACTTCACAGATGTACTGAAAAAATTCGATCTGGACCCATATTTCAACTCTCCCGCTCACCTTGTGTGCTGCTCAAACCTGCCGGTACACAAGCTCAACTTGAGTCATTGTCCCCAGTCTCCTTATGGACTCATCAAGTTCACCATCCCTCCTCCCCTGCTGCCCACCATCCTGCTATCCAACGTGCAGTCCATCAGGAACAAGGTAGACGAGCTGAGAGATAGGATCAAATCCAACCGGGAAATCAGGGAAGCCGGCCTTCTAGCGATAACTGAAACGTGTCTCGAGGAAGGTGACCTGGATGAGGACTACGAGATAGAGGGGTTTAGCGGCCCCTATCGGCTGGACCGGTCAAAAGAAATTACGGATAAGACTAAAGGTGGAGGAGTGTGTTTTTTCGTAAACGATCGATACTGCAAGAAAGTCGAGGTTTGGGACAAGCTCTGCACTCCTGATATTGAATACTTGACCATCTCACTGCACCCTGATGACAAAGAGTTGATACTTTTTTTCACGGTTGTTTACATTCCCCCGAGAGCCAAACTAGCCAACACGGGAGATATGATCGATGCCCTCATTGAACAAATCAACTCAAAATATCAGGATGCCCCCAACTTCATCCTTGGAGATTTTAACCGTTGTAATCACAACCACACAACAACTTTGAAGTCTTATGACCAATATGTCACTTTCGTTACAACTCAAACAGCAACAGAAACCCCCATAGATCGGTGTTACGGATCTGAGAAAGGCGCTTATGAATCTAAACCAAGGCCCCGCTTCGGGGCGTCAGACCATGCAAGCGTGTATTTAGAGCCCAAGTAGGGCTGCACGATTACGGCCAAAATGAAAATGAATCACGATTAATGCTGGTCTTAAAATAGAGGACTTTTAAAAGACTTGGAAAAGACTGAAGACTGAAACCCTCTCACATCTAAAGACAATCAACTCACACCT
>CASHTC010000207.1:292500-302500 GCA_949357725.1 Hyperoplus immaculatus
TTGTATTGTCACTTTTTGACCATAGTGTGTGTGTGTGTGCGCGTGTAACATATTGTAGAAATTGACAAGGCGATTTTGGCTTTGCTGCTGATTATGCCTCTACTGACGCAACAGATGTTTAAACTTTTTGTCAATTTTTTTCTTTTTTATGCTTTATTGATAGTGTAGAGACACTAGACTTTTTGTCTTTCTTGATGCTCTTTCGTGCACTGCTGCCTTGTTTTAACGCTCTACAATCATGTGATTTTCATTTTCTCCCTCACAGACATTACCTGGCGAGACCGGTTTACCTGTCCTCAGTAACTCCTCCCCTAGCTCACCTGTGTGCCAGGCGTTAGTCTGTCTGCTGCTGTTTGAAATGGCATCTGCTGCTCCTCAAGGTCAGAACCAGAAACGCACCCGTTCAGGTAATTAACCATTATTGATCACGATTATTTTGATAAGTTATGAAGCACTTTTAATTAATTAATAATTGTTTAATGCAACATTGACATTGTATGAGATGTCTTTGTAATGACAACCTGACATTAACAACGACAAAATATCTTGTCCATGTCATGGTTATGTCGACTTGACATTAACCAATAACATGTCCTGTCATAAACATGTCATAGTAGGCTTAATAATCAAAACGTAAATGAACCACATATTTAGATTAATGTGATAGGATTACATTAAACTGTCATTTGTGGAAGGTTTTGACAAAGTGGTTTCACCTGATCATGTCCAGGGGCCCTGAGATGGTTCATTCGGACGTTTAGTGATTTCCGTAGGTGACTGAATAACGTGTGTGTGTGCGCAGTGTGTGTATAATGCAATTATGAGAAGCCTGTAAGTACATGCTGCATTCCAAACACTGAAACAGAAATACTCAATGTCAAACCGTTTACCTTTACAGATACAGACCTGGGCAGTGGGAACTGTGGCCTCCTTCACACCCTAACAATCGAGGAGAACACAGCCAGTCGCCTCCAGCAAGTAATCATCAACAACAAGCTGGACTTCCTTCTGCTCACTATAAACTGTGAAACATCCAATTACTTTTCATTCCTCGACAAAGCAACTCCCCCCGGTTACAGTTACCTCCCCAAACCCTCTGGCCCTGCATGTGGCCCCGCTGTTATACACAGTTTGGATTTCGGGATCACAGAACTCACAGAATTCTTTTCCCCAGTAGAATCGTTCGAATTCCTCACTTTCAAAGTGCTCTCCACAACAGTACTCCTCATTTACAGGCGACCTACACATCCCAATATCTCATCTGGCAAGTTCTTAGTAGATTTCACTATACTCCTCAAAGAAGCTAAATCCCTCTCTAGCTCCATTCTGTACAATATGTACTGAAAATACTTTTTCTGACCCAACATGTCACCTCCCCTGCTCACCCTGTGTGCTACTCAAACCTGCTGGTAGGCAACATCTACACAGAACGTTGTCCCCTGTCTGCTCATGGACTACTCAAGTTCACCATCCCTCCCGCCAGCCCAGCTGATGTTCTCAGAGACCAGATCGACTCCATCTTCCTGGAAACCAAGAGCATTCCTCTGCTGCCCACCATCCTGCTATCCAACGTGCAGTCCATCAGGAACAAGATGGCTGAGCTGAGAGATAGGGTCAAACCCGACGAGGAAATCAGAGAACCCGACCTTCTAGCGATCACTGAAACGTGGCTCCAGAAAACTGACCAGGATGACAACTACAGGATAAGTGGGTTTAGTGGCCCCTTTCGGCTGGACCGCTCACCAGAAGTTACGGGGATGAGTCGAGGTGGAGGAGTGTGTTTTTATGTAAACGAGCGGTACTGCCAGGACGTCGCTATAACGTCTTGGGCAGAGCTCTGCCATCCTGATATTGAATACTTGACCATCTCACTGCGCCCTGATGATGAAAAGTCGATACTTTTCTTCACGGTTGTTTACATTTGTCCGGATGCCACAGTAGCCGAGGCGGGACGGATCATCGATACCATCACTGACCAACTCAACTCAATCTACCTGGATGCCCCCAAGTTCGTCCTTGGAGATTTTAACCAGTGTAGAGATATCCACGGATACACTCTGAAGACTTATGACCAATATGTCACTTTTGCTACAACTCAAAACACAAAAGATACCTCCGTAGACCGGTGTTATGGATCTGTGAGAGGCGCTTATAGATCTAAACGCAAGGACCCCCTCGGGGAGTCAGACCATGACAGCGTGTATTTAATCCCCAAGTAGAGCTGCACGGTTACGGCCAAAATGATCATCACGATTATTTTGATCAATATCGAGATCACGATATTTTACCACAATTATTCATTGATTTGAGTGAAAAAAATATTTCTATTGGACTGTCACGTAAACATAACACAGCTTTCATATCCATGTGATCGACTATGGACTACAATATTCCTGCTAATGTACAAATCTTTGCATAAAAAAAAAGATTAATCCTCATTATTAACCTGAATTCAAAGCATTTCCACAAAGGAATAAAAATATTGTACAGAAGCGAGGTTTCATCTTCGCTTCAGGTCGCGATCAGCCAGTGGTTTGATTTGATTTGCTCCGCAGCAGAGCACACGTTTAGAAACAATCACACGATCATGTAAATTTGATCGTGGGAAGCCAATATCGTCATCGTGATAAAAATTCGATCAATAATCTGTGCAGCCCTAAGCCCCAAATTAAGCTGCTTTGCCCCTGGAGCAGTTTGGGGTTAAGTGTCTTGCTCAAGGACACAATGGTAGAGATGGTGGGCAGTGCGGCACCGTAGATGTCATACAACATTTTGAATGGACCGACTGGGATTGCTTTAATGTTTATTTATTTTTTAGCTTTTGACAATATTGATGAACTTTTGACAGTGTGGACCAAACAATCCTGTTACACAGAATAGAGAACTGGGAGGGGCTCTCTGGAACTCTCATAAATTAATTCCAAGTCGTAAAATCCAAATCCACCCTCAGCAAACTCACAACCCCCCCCCCCCCACACTCACTATCGATGGCACCACGGTCTCCCCCTGCCCCCAGGCCCGCAATCTTGGCGTCATTTTTGATCCCACCCTCTCCCTTGAACCCCACATCCGCCACACCGTCAAAACCTCCTTCTATCACCTCCGTAATATTGCAAAGATTAGATCCTCCCTCACACCCCATGCTGCTGAAAGACTCATCCATGCCTTCATCTCCTCCCGCCTTGACTATTGTAATTCACTCCTCGCCGGCATCAGCACCACCTCCATCAACAGACTCCAACGTGTCCAGAATGCAGCTGCCCGTCTCCTCACTCACACCAACTCGTGGAACCACATCACCCCAGTCCTCAAAAAGCTCCACTGGCTCCCCATCTCATTCCGGATCAATTACAAACTCCTGGTCCTCACCTACAAAGCCCTCCACCATCTGGCCCCCCCATATCTCACTGACCTCCTCCCCCCCTATCAACCCCCCTGGGCCCTCAGATCCTCCTCAGCCAGTCTGCTCTCCACCCACACATCTAAACTCTGCAGCCTTGGCGACAGAGCTTTCTCCAGGGCAGCTCCCAGGCTCTGGAACAGCCTCCCCCAACATATCCGTGACTCTGAGTCCCTCACCATCTTCCAGTCCAAACTCAAGACCCATCTCATCTCCTCCGCCTACCCCTAGTTCACCCACCAACCCAACTCTACTTGTTCTTTTGTTTTTGTAAAGCGCGAGAAGAGCGCTATATAAATAAAATGTATTATTATTATTATTAAGATTATCTTAATGTCTATTGGAAACTGTGTCTGAGCAGGGGTCCACTTTATGTAACTTTATTGTTTATGTTTTGGACGGTGACGGTAATATATCATGACATCACTTCTCTGTGTATCTTATAGTGTGTGAGGAGTATCCTGGATATTCTCTTTAATCATGTAAATAGTGAAACACACCATGACTCAATCAGCTGTTTATATAGTGAGTGATTGAGCCTACAGTGGAAAAGGGACATGCAACATTACTATAGGACTGATAATAATAAAGTTTAAAGAAGTGTCCTACTATGTTCTGCTTAACATTTATTCTTTTAATTTAAACTATTTATACCTTTAGTTTAACCAATGTCCTTAGAAACCTGTAAAGTAGAGTACGCCATGTTAGCTGTTTATTTTATTTTGTCTTTTGTTTTTGTGTTAATTTTTTCAGTTGTGTTTGTGTTCTTAAAATTTTTTATTTTTTTTAAATCTAAAAAAAAAAAGTATAAAAAAAAAAGTGACAATAACATGTGAGGGTAATTATGAAAATAATGTTTGTTTGTATTGTTATATGGGAGATGGATAATTTTTATTATTCCCTGCCGTCTTTTTACACCGATAGGAGCTGGAGAGAAACTGCTTTATGTTTTATTCTGTAAATAAATACTCAGGGAAATGACAATGAAGGAAATCTTGAATTGCGATAATATCCACAAGCAATTTGGCAAATTTTGATTTACAATATGAAATGAAGGTTTGAATCACTGATCAGAGAATAAACTTAATTAATCAAAGTTTCCTGTTTCTCTGTCATTATTGATTTGTTTGAATTCTTTCAACACAAGAAATGATGAAGGCAGTTGCAGATGACCTCTAGGGTCAGTAAGTGGCTCGAATAAGACAAAACTCCCTCTCTGCTTTATGTGTGTGTGTGTGTGTGTGTGTGAGAGAGAGTCAGTGTGTTATATATTTTATTTATAAATATTTTTATATTTCAACGATTATATGTTGCTAATTTTATCTGTTATGTTTTTTAAATTAATTTTATTGTTAGACGTATTTTTTTTACTTTGCTTTTATTTTCTATGTACATTGTAAAGCACTTTGTGACCCTGTCTGTGAAAAGCGCTGTATAAATACATTTAACTTACATGGACCTATTATAAATGGGTAAATGCCGGTAGCGCGTACTTAGCTTAATTTTTAATTTTTAAACGTATACACTTAAACGCTAGAAAAAGCCACTTTAAAAACTTAACATACACGATTAAGACTAACACATGAGTAAGACTACTATAGTGAGGGTAAATCATGGACCTATTATATTATAAAAGGGCTAAATGCGGATACTTAGCTTATTTTTTTATTTTTAAACTTGAAACACTTCAACTTAAAAGCTAGAAAAAGCCACATTACACACTTCACACAAACGATTAAGGCTAACACATGAGTTTGGCTGCTATAGTGAGGGTAAATCATGGACCTATTATATATTATAAAGGGATAAATGCTGCTGATTTAGTTTATATTCACAATACACTATAAAAACGTAAACACTTTTATAGCCACATAACACACTTCTCACACGAGTAAGGCTGCTAGAGTCAGGCTAGTCTGGCATGACCACTTCCGCCAGCGTCTATTCGCTTGCGTCGAAAAGCTACGCTGCCCCCATGCGCAGCCCTGACGCAGCCCCCTCCTTTTCCGGTTGCTGGCTTTCCCCTATTGTGATCCCCCTCAAATTAAGAAACAATTCGCTCAGTCAACCCGTGTGCTTATGTGCAGCGCTCTCTCTCTCTCACTCACTCTCACACACACACACACACACACACACACACACACACACACACACACACACACACACACACACAGGGTGTGAGAAGTCACATTACTGTAGACCAGGGGTTTTCAAAGTGTGAGAGAGTGAGCCCCCCCTCAGAGAACAAATTTCAGCGGAGCCCCCCCCCCCAAAAAAAAAATATATATATATTATTTTACAAATTTAAACATCTTTTTGAAACATTCTAAACATTTTTGTGCGTTTTTAAACACATTTAATACATTTTAACATCTTAATCCAGTGTTTTAATCCTGCTTCCTTTGAGCATGGATAATACTGACTGAGTGTGCATCGGAGTGAGAAAGATAGGCAGACAGACTTGCCCAAATTATTGACTAGTTAAATGTCATTCACACACCCAGTGTTTTTTCGCTAGTGCCTCCAATGTCCTGCTGGAGGAGAATAGTAGCCAGTGGAGAACCAGACCCTCCTAGGGGGGTCCGGGGGTATGCCCCCCCGGGAGATTTTTTTTCACCTTTTTAAAGTGAAATGCATGAATCTGGTGCACTTTGAGAGGAAAATTAAGAGGCTAAATATGAGGAATTTTGTGTGAACAAATAATTTGGAGACACTGGGTCTGATGAATTAGAAGCTATTGAAGAAGGACACATGGATTTTCTATAAAAATATTAATTTAAAATAAACAAAATGTATGCAGGGTCCTCTGGGTTGGGCTTGGTGCTCTTTTTCTTTAACGAGACCTATTTCTCTAATTTACTGAATGCATTTAAATGCAGTGAGAGGAACGAAGCAGAAGAACTTGTGTCCAGCTATGCCGTGATCTTAGTATAAAAAAGAAAAACTAAAAACTAAAAAAAACAAAAATTATATTTTTTTTTTTACATATTCATCCGCCCCCCCCCCTGCCATCTCAACCGCCGATGATAATGTTACCAGAGATAACACTACGTGGCTAGTTAACTCCGGTTAAGTAATCCTGTGAGCTCCTCGGGGGCTAAAGTGTATGGTGTCTTGACATGCTGGTTAGAAAGCAACACACTGTATATTCCTTTTGTCTTTAATAGTTTTTGTGTGGCGTTTGCGGGTTAGATTTAGCCATTTCTCTGACAGCCTCTGGACGTGAAGACGTTCCATCAAAATAAGTGACTATAAATCATTATAACAATGTTTATAGGTCATAAAAGCCGAAAAGTATCATAGGTCCTCTTTAATGAACTAATACAGAGCAGACTCATGATCTTAATTTGATAGAAAACATTTATTTTCATCTCATCAGACACAAACAAATCAGTGTGTGTTTGTGTGTAGCTTTATGTGTGTGTGTGTGTGTGTGTGTGTGTGTGTGTGTGTGTGTGTATCTATCTCTCTGTCTGTGTTACTGTGTGTGAGTGTGTGTGTGTGTGTGTGTGTGTGTGTGTGTGTGTGTGTGTGTGTGTATCACTCTGTTTGTGTGTCCGTGTTCTGTGTGTGTGATATGTTAAAGTCCAGCTCCGTCTCCTCGGTAACGGTCGTCATGGCGATCTCAGTTTGTCTCTGGAGTTCAGCGTCGAACATCGTCGCCGTGCCGACAAGGAAACGATCCTGAAAATATGATGTCATCAATAAACAATTAGTATTAAAGGTGTGTGTGTGTGTGTGTGTGTGTGTGTGTGTGTGTGTGTGTGTGTGTGTGTGTGTCTCTGTCTGTCTGTCTGTCTGTGTGTGTGTGTGTGTGTGTGCGTTCCATACCCACACTATCTACTATTTAGTATGCCAGAAAAAGATTTGGGATGTCCCAATACATGCACGTCAATTGTAGTATGCTGAAAATACATAAATGCCCCACTAACTCCAATAGCATTTTGGAGTGTTCGTTTTTTATTCTCGACATAATGAAAACAAATCTTCCTTATCTGATTGTTTTTCTCTCCCGTGGCCCTAAAACTCTTCTGTACTTTTACTTTAGTGTGTGTGTGTGTGTGTGTGTGTGCCTGTCTGCCTGTCTGTCTGTCTGCCTGCCTGTGTGCCTGTCTGTCTGTCTGTCTGTCTGCCTGTCTGTCTGTCTGTCTGTCTGTCTGCCTGTCTGTCTGTCTGTCTGTCTGTCTGTCTGTCTGTCTCTGTCTGTCTGCCTGTCTGTCTGCCTGTCTTACCTTCTTCTTGGAGCCGGGTGGAGCGACAGGAGGGTTGAAGGTCATGTCTCTCACACTGTAGATGTTGAACAGCTCAACTGGAGTCCTGACAGAGGAACACACATTTAAAGGAATACTTCACCCATACTGAACCAGCGATTTATCATTATAAAATCACTATTATAATATAATGAATGAGGTTTTTCTTCCCTCAGTCTTCCCTCAGTCTTCCCTTGGCCCTGCTGTCCTGTTAATCCTAACCCTACATTTTACCATGTGTGATGTCACACATGGGAACATGTAGGGTTAGACAGTGAGACCATAAAACACTCTTTCTGCCTTTTCTCAGGCTAGGATGAACGGATTTCTGAAATGTTTGCACATTTATACTACATAGGATCTCAGAGTTCAACACACATGTAACGTGTGACATCATACCTCCTGCTCAGCTCCGCCCCCAGCGCTCTGTGTCCGTCGCTAGGCGCCCCGTGGCTCAGGTGCAGAGCCAACCGCCGCACCACGGGGTGGTAGTGTTTCTATGGAGACAGAGACAGTGTTGATATTAGAGCTGCAACGATTAAATCGACGAATCGATTATTAATTCATTTTAATACAAAATTTCAAAATTCTCTGATTTCAGCTTCTCAAATGTGAATATTTTCTGGTTTCTTTAATCCTGTTATGACAGTAAACTGAAATATCTGTGTGTTTTGGACACAATACATTTGAGGACGTCAACATGGGCTTTGGAAAACTGATCAACATTTTTCACCATTTTCTGACATTTTACCAAAACACTAATCGATTAATCGAGAAAATAATCGACAGATTAATCGATTATCAAAATAATCGTTAGTTGCAGCTCTAGTTAATATGATTTTGCCATTAACTGTAATTAACTGTATCTGTGTGGAAAAGTCAGTTTACCTGACTGGATAGGGAGGAGAGGGGGGCCCTTTAAGAGTCTTTATTATTATCTCATAATCCGTCTATGAACCAACTGGATTCCACAAGATTTTTTCTTTTTTCAGGGAGCACAAGCATTATTTATTAAAAAAAAAGAAAAGTGGGGGCCATCCACAGTAGGTGAGTGAGTGAGTGAGTGAGTGAGTGAGTGAGTGAGTGAGTGAGTGAGTGAGTGAGTGAGTGAGTGAGTGAGTGAGTGTGTGAGTGTGTGAGTGAGTGAGTGAGTGAGACAGTGAGTGAGTGAGTGAGTGAGTGTGTGAGTGAGTGAGTGAGTGAGTGAGTGAGTGAGTGAGTGAGTGTGTGAGTGTGTGAGTGTGTGAGTGAGTGAGTGAGTGAGACAGTGAGTGAGTGAGTGAGTGAGTGAGTGAGTGAGTGAGTGAGTGAGTGAGTGAGTGAGTGAGACAGTGAGTGAGACAGTGAGTGAGTGAGTGAGTGAGTGAGTGAGTGAGTGAGTGAGACAGTGAGTGAGTGAGTGAGTGAGTGAGTGAGTGAGTGAGTGAGTGAGACAGTGAGTGAGTGAGTGAGTGAGTGAGTGAGTGAGTGAGTGAGTGGGTGAGTGAGTGAGTGAGTGAGTGAGTGAGTGAGTGAGTGAGTGAGTGAGTGAGTGAGTGAGTGAGTGAGTGAGTGAGTGTGTATATATCTACCATCAGACAGTGCAGCTCCCACAGTGCAGTGTTCTGAGCGTTGCAGTGCTCTGGCTCGTCCAGCTCAGGCAGATAGAAGCCGCTGCCCTGGACCTCATTATCCAACAAGAAGTCACACTTTGGAAAGGACTGAGAGAGAAAAGAGATACACAATGGTTACTACAGACAGACAGACAGACAGACAGACAGACAGACAGACAGGCAGACAGACAGACAGACAGACAGACAATGGTTACTACACAGAGAGACAGACAGACAGACAGACACTTTGGGAAGGACTGGGAGAGAAAAGAGATACACAATGGTTACTATAGACAGACATATAGACAGACAGACAGACAATGGTTACTACACAGAGAGACAGACAGACACACACACACACACAGACACTTTGGAAAAGACTGGGAGACATACACAAGGGTTACCACACACACACACACACACACACACACACACACAGAGGGAGAGAGAGAGAGAGACAGAGACACACAGGTAGAAGCCACTGCCCTGGACCTCGTTATCCAGGAGGAAGTCACACTTTGGAAAAGACTGGGAGAGATACACAATGGTTACTACACACACACACACACACACACACACACACACACACAGGGAGAGAGAGACACACACACAGAGGGAGCGAGAGACACATATACAGAGGGAGAGAGAGAGAGACAGGCAGACAGACACTTTGGAAAAGACTGGTAGAGAAACACAATGGTTACTACACAGAGAGACAGACAGACAGACAGACAGACAGACAGTCTTACGTGCATGGC
>CASHTC010000207.1:305000-312500 GCA_949357725.1 Hyperoplus immaculatus
ATTTTTTTTTTTTTAGAATTATTATTTTTTTTTTTAGAAAGGGTCTCATATATGTCCATATTTCTCCATACTTTGGACCAAGGCCTTGTCACCGTCATTTTGAAAGTGTCATAGTTGGAATGTCATCAGGTGCATTGTTTCAAATTTAGAATTGTTCTTGTCCTTGAAGGCCACTGTAGCTTCTGTTATTATTCTAAAGGGTTGGGGTTACCCAGGGAGCGTTGCATTCTAGAACTTTCTAGAACTTTCTAGAACTTTCTTGATGATGTCATATTACACACTGCACCTTTAAGTGAGTGTTGTAAAACTGGGAAATAGAAACTTAATGGACTTGCGGCTAAACTACTTTAACCCAAATTATTGTTTGTTTAAGCAAATCTGGATAATTAAGCAGATTCTGATTCAGATTAAAATCATCCAATCAGTGATCAGTATGTTAAAAGGAGGCGGGGTTTAGGCTGATACTCACTCCTGATTGGATGAGGCCCTGCAGCACGTTCAGCAGGTCGTCAAAGAACTCCAGGTTGATCAGGTGAGCAAAGCTGGAGGAAGTGATGTCACAACCGTTACTACAACTGTGTGTGTGTGTGTGTGTGTGTGTGTGTGTGTCTCCCGCTGTGTGTGTGTGTGTGTGTGTCTCTCTCTCTGTGTGTATGTACGTATGTGTGTGTGTTCCTCTGTATATGTGTGTGTCAGTCTGTCTGTCTGTCTGTGCGTGTGTTACTCCGTGTGTATGTGTGTGTGCGTGGCACGTCCGTGTGTGTTACTTTGTGCCTGTTTCTGTGTGTCTCTCTGTCTGTCTGTCTGTCTGTCTGTCTGTCTGTCTCTGTGTGTGTGTCTGTCTGTCTTTATGTCTGTCTGTGTGTCTGTCTCTCTCTCTCTGTGTCTTACTTGTCCAGCCCCTCCAGCACAGCGTGTGTGTGTGTGTCTGTCTGTCTCTGTCTGTCTGTCTGTCTGTCTGTCTGTCTGTCTGTCTGTCTGTCTGTCTGTCTGTCTCTGTGTCTGTCTGTCTGTCTTACTTGGCCAGCCCCTCCAGGACAGCTGGGATCAGAACAGACTTCTGAGCTTTCTTCAGGATTCTGAAGTAGATGAGGAAGACGATGTTCAGAGTCTCCGTGTGCTGAGGACGAATCAGAAGTTAGTTCTTATTGGTCCATCACTCACCATAATAAATGATAGCAACCAATCAAACAGTCCATTTAAATCAATATTAAAGGGTCAGTGTGTAGTTTCAGAGGAGGGGGGTTTGTTGATACACCAACAAGGAATTTTTCTTGGTGATAAGGTGCATACAGTTAGACAATGAAGGAATAGTGACTATCATATATACAATATAAACACAATATAACACAAGCAGAGACACAAGTGATAAGTTAAAAACAGAAGAAAAACTAAGGTAAAGATACGTAAAAATTGTAAAAGGAAACAGGAAGTTAGCTGCTATTGGTCCAATCAGTCATCATAATAACCCATAGCAACCAATCAAATCATTCCATTTAAAACAACGTTAAAGGGTCACTGTGTAGTTTCAGAGGAGGGGGGTTTGTTTACATTCACAGAGCCTGCAGCTAGTTTACTAAACATATTTTCTCTACATGTAATTCTTAGTATTGAATAATTCTATCATCACAAATCAAATTATCTTGAGGAACCTGGAACCAAACGTAAGACTAGAATATGTTTGTAAACCAAACTGTGGGCCCTGCTGCTGTAAACAACAACAGTGAAACAGTAACTTTTCAGGAAGCTTTCTAACTTCAAACAGTGTTCCAGGGATCACATTTTCCTGTGGGGAAAGTTTGTTTATTATGAGAATAAACCTTAGAAAATGTTTCACTTCTCTGACACACACAGAGTTACACACTGACCCTTTAAGTACAGTACTTGAGCAAAAGTACTTAGTTAGATAGATCGATAGTGACACAACCGATAGCAACCAATCATATCAGTCCATTTAAAGTAGCAACGAGGAACTTTTAAATATTTCTGAAACAGTCTCATGTTTCCTCTGATGATCATGAATTACATGTAACAGCAAACGAGACCATCAGTGCAAAGAATGCTATTTTTATATAGTTTTTCTTAATGCCTTTGTCATGGGTATACGCTCACCCAGGAACAACAGCTGGCGTAGTTAAAACACTACCGCTTTAGTCCAAAGGGGGCGCTAGAGTTAACACAAGCTGAAAGTTCCTCAGAGAACCTTTAAAACCATTTTAACTTCTCACCAGTTTGAGTTTCTTGTCTTTGCTTTCTGAAGCTTCGGCCTCTAGAAGTTCTTTCTCCAACTTCTCCTCTGCTTTCTTCCACTGTAACACAGACAGACAGACAGACAGACAGACAGACAGACAGGCAGGCAGACAGACAGACAGTTTAAAGCAACAATACTAATCACATTGTTGAGCACACAGTAATACACAGGGTATGCAGTTCCACATGTATCCACTAGGGGGCCTGATTGTATAAATAACACTCTATATAGTTCTAGCCTTAAGCTTTAAACAATGCAGATATCTTCAGTCTGTCTATCTTATATATCTTCTTATAGACATCTTCTATTCTACAGCCTTATGCTCTCTTTATCTTTTGATAAAATACAACGTTTCTATTTTATACTGCCGAATCCACCCTGTAATTCAGCTTTTCATATAGTTCTTTATTCAACTGATGGATAGATGGATGGATGGATAGATGGATAGATAGATGGATAGACAGACAGACAGACAGACAGACAGACAGATAGACATACAGACAGATAGATAGATAGATAGATAGATAGATAGATAGATAGATAGATAGATAGATAGATAGATAGATAGATAGATAGATAGATAGATAGATAGATAGATAGACAGACAGACAGACAGACAGACAGACAGACAGACAGACAGACAGACAGACAGACAGACAGACAGACAGATAGATAGATAGATAGATAGATAGATAGATAGATAGATAGATAGATAGATAGATAGACAGACCGACAGACAGACAGACAGACAGACAGACAGACAGACAGACAGATAGATGTCTTACCTTCCTCTGCATCCTGGACAGGTTCCTCCTCTTCTCCTTGTTGTTCATAAAGCGTTTGTGAGGTTTGGTGTCGTCGATGTCTTTCCTCATCTGGACTTCTTTGATCCGCAGACTGAGCAGAGTACGCAGCACCTGGAGAGAGAGACAGGGAGAGAGGGAGACAGGTTAGGGGTTGACTCTCTATTAGACAGACAGACAGACAGACTGAGGAGAGTACGCAGCACCTGGAGAGAGAGACAGGGAGAGAGGGAGACAGGTTAGGGGTTGACTCTCTATTAGACAGACAGACAGACAGACAGACAGACAGACAGACTGACAGACAGGCAGACAGACAGACAGGCAGACAGACAGACAGACAGACAGACAGACAGGCAGGCAGGCAGACAGAGAGACAGACAGACAGACAGACAGACAGGCAAGGGTACGCAGCACCTAGAGAGAGCGAGAGACAGGTTAACTCTCTATTAGACACAGACAGGCAGACAGACACAGACAGACAGTACCTCTCTCAAAGCTCTGTGGAATGACTCCTGTCTTGTCTTTAATAGGGCTGGCCCGAAGGCCATTTTTCAGGCTTCGAATATTCGTTGGTTTTTCCGAGCGAATATTCGTTCCAGAAAAACACACCTTCAAAAACAACATTAAAAAATAAAAATAATAATAAAAAAATAAAATAAAAAAAAATAATAAAAAAAACGTTAATAATCCCTATATCCTCCCTGGAACCGAGTTTGACAGTATCTGCATATTCTGTTGAAGATTTACGCGCTCGGAGGTGAAGTAATGGATGCGCTATGACACTTAGTGATATAATATCCTCCTAAATGAGCAATACTACTACTACAGTATTACTAACTTTTATATCCAAATATAAAATGATTTGATGACATTATATTGCAGTACTAGCTTCTTGCAAAAAAAAAAAAAAAAAAAAAAGCTCCGAATACTGATTTTCCGAACGAGTATTCGAATAATTCGGGCCAGCCCTAGTCTTTAATGGGCAGTAGACAGACGGACGGACAGACAGACAGACAGACAGACAGACAGACAGACAGACAGACAGACAGAGGAGGACCTGTTAGAGGGAGGTTAGGTTTAACTTTGGAGAGAGGTACCTGGTTAATTTGATACAGTAGTATTGATTTATGTGCATATGAATTGGGTGTGTGTACAATGAACACCTTAATGAATAAGCAATATAAAGTAATTACATGATGATTAATTAATGATTGTAGAGAAGGGTTTGTATCTAATAATAAAGTACTTTATAGTTACAGCTATGCCATCACACTCACATCTCATTCTGATTGTCTCTTATTGCACGCACGCACGCGCACACACACACTCTCTCACACACACACACACACAGTCTCTCTCTCACACACTCACACACACACACACACACACACACACACACACACACACACACACACAGTCCACCCACACAGTCTCTCACACACACACACACACACACAGTCTCTCACAAACACACACACACACACTCACTCTCTCTTACCTCCGGTCTGACGGTGTAGTTCTGACTCTTGACTAAACCAGATATGACTCTGACGGCGGCTAACGAGGCGACGCCATCTTTATCCTGATGGAATAGGTCCCTGAAGGCATCACGACACATCTGAGAAATCTGACAGACAGACAGGCAGAGACAGACAGACAGGGAGGGAGGGAGACAGGCAGGGAGAGAGGGAGGGAGGGAGGGAGGGAGGGAGAGAGAGAGAGACGTAAACTTAATGCAAGACAATACAGACTATTTATCTTCCATAACATGTCTTCTTTCATACTCTATCTCTCTCTCCCTCTCTTCCATAACATGTCTTCTTTCATACTAGTATAAATCAAAAGTCCAACATGTACATTCAGGTGTTTATTTGACTAAACCTTGTCTGTTTGCGTCTGTATATTTCTCCTATACAACCATCTTTAACGGACATTATCTCAACATTAGTTTTCTTCTCAATACTCTGAACCAAAAATCTACAACTTCTAAAGCTCTTACATCAACTAAACTTTCCATAATCATTCTCAGCACTATTCTGAAGGTTATTACAGAAGGATTTGTTCATATGTTGTTCACTGTCTGATTTATGAGACATTTTCTTCTTTAAAAACACATTAAAAAAGCATGTTTAACTCACACTAACCTGTGTGTGTGTCTGTGTGTGTGTGTGTGTGTGTGTGTGTGTGTGTGTGTGTGTGTGTGTGTGTGTGTGTGTGTGTGTGTGTGTGTGAGTGCATGCCTTACTGTGTGTGTGTGTCTCTAACTCACCCTAGCCTGTGAGCGAGTGAGTGTGTGTCTGTGTGTGTGTGTTTAACTCACCCTAGCCTGTGAGCGTGTGTGAGTGTGTGTGTGTGTGTGTGTGAGTGTGTGTGTGTGTGTGTGTGTGTGCTTAACTCACCCTGTTAGCCCCATCGTTCATCAGAGGAGCCAGCACCACTATGATGTTGTTGTGGAAGTTGAAGTGAGCTAGCGTTAGCATGAGCTCACACAGGCAGCGGATGGACACCTCGGCTAGGCTGAGGTAAGACTGAAGAGACACCGCCTCGGACCGCTTCCTCTTACTGTACTTCCAATCTGTAGGGGGGGGGGGGAAGAGGGAGGGGGAGAGGGGGGGGGGAGAGGGGGAGGGAGGGGGGAGAGAGAGAGAGAGGGAGGGGGGGAGGGAAGGAGGGAGAGAGAGACAGGGAGAGAGAGAGAGACACAGGGAGGGAGGGAGAGAGAGAGAGACAGAGAGAGACAGGGAGGGAGACAGGGAGAGAGAGGGAGAGAGCGAGAGGGAGGGGGAGAGAGAGAGAGAGGGAGAGAGAGGGAGGGAAGGAGGGAGAGAGAGAGAGGGAGGGAGAGAGACAGGGAGAGAGAGGGAGGGAAGGAGGGAGAGAGAGACAGGGAGAGAGAGAGACAGGGAGAGAGAGAGAGGGAGAGAGAGAGACAGGGAGGGAGGGACACAGGGAGAGAGAGAGAGAGACAGGCAGGGAGAGAGAGAGAGAGGGAGAGAGAGAGGGAGGGAGAGAGAGAGACAGGGAGAGAAAGAGAGAGGGAGGGAAGGAGGGAGAGAGAGAGAGGGAGGGAGAGAGACAGGGAGAGAGAGGGAGGGGAGAGAGAGACAGGGAGAGAGAGACAGGGAGAGAGAGAGAGAGGGAGAGAGAGAGACAGGGAGGGAGGGACACAGGGAGAGAGAGAGAGAGACAGGCAGGGAGAGAGAGAGGGAGAGAGAGAGGGAGGGAGAGAGAGAGACAGGGAGAGAGAGAGAGAGGGAGACAGGCAAGCAGACAGACAGACAAACACACACACACACACAAAAAACAGTGGGGGTTAGATATCAAGCAATGGAGTCACTCAGTTTTAGCAGGGTTTTTTGCCCAATGTTTATTGTTTTTCAGATCTCAAAAATATTTTTTTCAAGATTTTTGTTTATTTCATACAAACAATTGTAATTATTTTTCTCAATATTTTTTTTCAAATATTTGTTCAATATTTCTATGTATTTCTGTGTGTGTGTGTGTGTGTGTGTGTGTGTGTGTGTGTGTGTGTGTGTGTGTGTGTGTGTGTGTGTGTGTGTGTGTGTGTGTCTCTCTGTCTGTCTGTCTGTGTTACTGTGTGTGTGTGTGTGTGTGTGTGTGTGTCTCTGTCTGTCTGTCTGTGTGTGTGTGTGTGTGTGTGTGTGTGTGTGTGTGTGTGTGTGTGTGTGTCTCTCTGTCTGTCTGTCTGTGTTACTGTGTGTGTGTGTGTGTGTGTGTGTGTGTGTCTCTGTCTGTCTGTCTGTCTGTCTGTGTGTGTGTGTGTGTGTGTGTGTGTGTGTGTGTGTGTGTGTGTGTGTGTGTGTGTGTGTGTGTGTGTGTGTGTGTGTGTGTGTTACTGTCTGTGTGTCTGTGTCACTGTGTGTGTGTGTGTCTGTCTGTCTGTCTGTCTGTCTGTCTCTCTACCTTTGATGGTCTGCTCCAGGTCTTCCAGGTAGAACTTGTACTGACTCACCAAACCTTCTTCAAACTCCCTCAGCTTCTGAGTCTCTTTTTTTACCTGAAAAATATATTCACACACCAAAAGAAATCTCAACTTCTAAAGCTCTTCCATCAACTAAACTTTCCATAATCATTCTCAGCACTATTCTGAAGGTTATTACAGAAGGATTTGTTCATATGTTGTTCCCTGTCTGATTTATGAGACATTTTCTTCTTCAAAACATGATGAAAATGAATTTTATAACATGTACATAGTATTTTTTGATTTATAAAATGAGAGAAGGCTGTATCCATAATCTGTTCTGTGACAACTTTGGACACTGATGTGGATTTTAACTCTGGCTTCATCCTACAAAACAAATCAATCTATTGTTTAAAGCTGCAGTGTGTAGAATTTTGGGTTTTATTTCCTAGCAGATTTTGTAGAAAGTAATTATAATGTCCATAAGTACATTTAATTTAGTGCATAATAGCTGAAAAACATTT
>CASHTC010000207.1:317500-320995 GCA_949357725.1 Hyperoplus immaculatus
AAGAAGAGTTAGAACGGGTTCGTACAACATTTAAGCACTTTTCCAGTACTGTCAAGTTAACAATTACTTTCACAAGAACCAAGAAGCATTAAATATAATGTTCTCAGAAGGAGGGACAGAAGAATGTGAGGTGTGTGCCCAGTAAGTGATTCGACAACAAGCGTTCCCCAGAATCACTGACTACACCTTTACATTTGAAGTTTGGTCAGGATTTAGTTTCAATGCCACAGACTTCTCCTGTGTTTGTTGATGTTCACATGATCAATAATGATTTCAATTATAAACCAAATTTGTTGAAGTCGTTTAAAGGAATACTTCACCCATACGGAACCGGCGTTCTATCATTATAAAATCACTATTATAATATAATGAATGAGGTTTTTCTTCCCTCAGTCTTCCCTCAGTCTTCCCTTGGCCCAGCTGTCCTGTTAATCCTAACCCTTACTGTGATGTCACAAGAAGGAAACTGTAGGGTTAGACAGTGAGACCATAAAACACTCTTTCTGCCTTTTCTCAGGTTAGGATGAACCAATTTCTAAAATGTTTTGCACATTTATACTACATAGGATCTCAGAGTTCAATACACCTTCATATTTCCACCAGTGAAGTAGGATTTGAGGTCCTCACAATGTCACTTTATGGCTGTAATGTTTTCATAATATAATCACAGCACATTTGAATTGGTCTGAACATCCTGTTAGAAAGATATGTCCATTGGAATGAACGGGGATCTGGACGTGATAATAAACGATATATTAATTATAATAAAATCATTTATATGAGGCCGGTTTTATCCTTAGAATCAGGAAACTTCATGTCTTCATTAAAAAGCGATCAGAGTGTGTGTGTGTGTGTGTGTGTGTGTGTATCAGAGTGTGTGTATGTGTGTGTGTGTGTGTGTGTGTGTGTATCAGAGTGTGTGTGTGTGTGTGTGTGTGTCAGAGTGTTGGCTTGTCTAATATCATTGTGGAGGCTATTCCAGTTGCAAAAGACTTCTCCTGTGTTTGTTAATGTTCATTTGTTAATCTTGTTTTATGTCCACGGCACACAGTCGAGTGTCACTTCATAATCTAACCACAACCCATCTGAACTGGTCTAAACATCCTGGAGCAGTTATGGACATTGGAGCGAACGTGTTAATAAACCGTTTGTAAATTCATAACAACAACTTGTTACACACACACACACACACACACACACACACACACACACACACACACACTAATGAAACTAAAGCCGATGTGAACATTAGAATCAGATCTCTTAGTAAATGTTTTAGTCCATGTTCAACACTTTGTATTGTGTGTTTCTCAGAGTGGAATCTGGTTTGAGTCGCTCAGCTAACAGACAGTAGCCCTGTTAACATCAATGCACTGCTCTGTAAACTAATAACTATACACACACACACACACAGACACACACGGAGACAGACAGACAGACACACACACACACACACCACAGACACACACAGGGAGAGACAGAGACACACACACACACACACACACACACACACACACACACACACACACACACACACACACACACACACACACACACACACACACACACACACACACACACACACACACACACGTTAACACTATGCCTAAACAATAGCCAGTAGCGCTACAGTAAACATCAAGGCACCGCTCTGTAAACCGGTAATATAACGTTACACTCACCGGAGCCATGGTCGGTTGTTATAATCCTCCCGGTGTGTGTGTGTGTGAGTGTGTGTGTGTGTTACAGTGTGTTTAGGTGGAAAAGACACACGTGTGTTGATCATACAGTCCGGACCAAAACAACCCGGAAACACTCTGGTGGTGACGTGACGATAGCGCCACCGGCGGCGGGAGGGCGAACTGCACACACATACCTGGAATACATGACTGACATGGGAAATGTCGCCACCTCCTGGTTCAAACTGGTAACTGCACCTACAGAGTTCAACAGCTGAAGGAAAGACTTCAGATCAAATTAAAGGTGCTGTAAGCGGAATGGTTCTTTTAGCTAACTTCCTGTCAGTTACTGCAGTTAGCAGTCCCCTCCCTCGTCCCTACGTCACCACATTAATGCACTGCGGTCTTCAAGCAGCGAGTTATCTAGCATCATCTCAGATCCATAAGTGTGATAAAACATGATAAAAACCATCAAAACAGACATTGGGAAGGATTTTTACCTGCTCCGCCATTGTAGGCGCATAAACATTCACCCATCTGTTGCTCTGGCGTGCACCGGCAGTGAGACCATGAGTGAGACGGGTGCCGGTTTGTAGCGTTCTCTCTTCTGATTGGTTATCAGCAGTGGGATCCCCCGAAAAGCTTTTTTGCCGATTACATGCAGAGCAGCTGACTGAGAGATGGGCTTTATGAAACGCGCACATTATGTAAGTGATCACTGTATGAATAAAGAGCGATTTAACACTTATATTAACATAAATAAACCGCTTACTTCACCTTTAACAACATATGAACAGACAGACTGTAATAACCTTCAGAATAGTGCTGAGAATGATTATGGAAAGTTTAGTTGATGTAAGTGCTTTAGAAGTTGAGATTTTTGGTTCAGAGTATTGAGGAAAAAAAATAATGTTGAGATAATCCTCACCAAACATGAGGTATGATACATAGTTAGACAGACAGGCAGACAGACAGACAGGCAGACAGGCAGACAGACAGACAGACAGACAGACAGGCAGGCAGGCAGACAGACAGACAGGCAGACAGACAGACAGGCAGACAGGCAGACAGACAGGCAGACAGGCAGACAGGCAGACAGACAGGCAGACAGACAGACAGGCAGACAGACAGACAGACAGACAGAACTACACCGAGCCATATCTGGAAATCAATTTTTATTTATTTTCACTATTATTATGAATCTTTAGGTTATATTATTATAATTAATAAATGTGCTACAAGAAGATGAATACAAAGTGAAGATACACACGTTATTTTAAAAACTGTAAAACAGAGAACACACTAAAATAAAAATACATTTAAAATAGTTAAAGGCTCATTTTACAGTCAATGTGTGTGTGTGTGTGTGTGTGTGTGTGTGTGCGTGTGCGTGTGTGTGTGTGTGTCTGTCTGTGTGTGTGTGTGTGTGTGTGTGTGTGTGTGTGTGTGTGTGTGTGTGTGTGTGTACACAGTCATTTAGTCAAAATAAGCAACAAGAAAAAACATTAATGACTCAAAAAGTAAATTTAAAAATTCCAGAGTTTTTTCCTCTGAAACATTTTAACATTTAATAATACAGTTTACAAACAGTAAAATTAAGTTAGAAATAACACAGACACTGGGGGCGCCCTTAGCTCAGTTGGTAGGGCGTCCCCCCCCATGGGCCCTTAGCTCAGTTGGTAGGGGCGCCCCCCCCCCATGGGCCCTTAGCTCAGTTGGTAGGGCGTCCCCCCCATGGGCCCTTAGCTCAGTTGGTAGGGCAGACCCGGGTTAGATTCCAGCCCGCGGTCGTTCTCTGCATGTCACTCCCCTCTCT
>CASHTC010000208.1:20000-25000 GCA_949357725.1 Hyperoplus immaculatus
AGGGTTTTTTGGGGGAGACCGAAGAGGAGGGAGTTGCAGTAGTCTAGTCTTGAGGTGACTAGACTGTGGACCAGGATGGCAGTGGAGTGAGGGGTGAGGGAGGGCCGGAGACGGTTGATATTGCGGAGGTGGAAATAGGCAGTGCGGGTGATATTGTTTATGTGTGATTGAAAAGACAGTGTGCTATCGAGGATGACACCCAGACTCTTAACCTGAGGGGAGGGGAAAACGGGAGTGTTATTGATGGGGATAGAGAAGCTGCTGAATTTGGCGAGTGTGGATTTAGTACCAGTGAGAAGAAACTCAGTTTTATTGCAGTTGAGTTGTAGGAAATTGGAGGAAAACCAGGTTTTTAAATCAGAGAGACATTGAGAGAGGTGTGATGGTGGAAGGGCGGAGTCAGGTTTGGTGGAGAGATAGAGCTGGGTGTCATCCGCGTACAGGTGGAAGTGGATGTTGTAGTGACGGAAGATATTGCCGATGGGGAGGAGGTAGATGATAAAAAGCAGGGGCCCCAGGACTGAGCCCTGGGGAACACCTGTGGTGACGGGGGATGGTTGGGAAGTGAAGGACTTGAGTTTGATGAACTGAGTGCGGCCTGAGAGGTATGATTGGAACCAGTTGAAGGTGGTGTGGTGAATGCCTAGGGATGCCAGTCTATTGAGGAGGATGGTGTGGGAGATGGTGTCGAAGGCAGCAGTCAGATCTAACAGGATGAGGATGGTGAGGAGTCCGGAGTCAGCTGCCATGAGGAGTGCATCGGTGATCTTGATGAGGGCTGTTTCAGTACTGTGGAGGGGGCGGAAACCAGATTGGAAGTGTTCATACAGATTGTGGTGGGATAGGTGGGAATGGAGCTGAGAGGCGACTATTTTTTCTAATATTTTGGAAATGAATGGAAGGTTGGAAATGGGACGGAAATTGTTGAGGTTGTTGGGGTCGGCTCCAGGTTTTTTAAGGATAGGGGTTATTGCAGCAGTTTTGAAGGGGGTGGGAACAATTCCAGTGGTGAGGGAGGAGTGAATGATATCCAATATGAGGGGGAGCAGAGAGGGAAGGCAGGCTTTGACGAGGACTGTGGGGAGGGGGTCAAGGTGACAGGAGGAAGATTTGGATTTACAAATGAGGTCATTGATTTCAGAGGGAGACGGGAGTGTGAAGGCAGAGAGGGACTGGGTTGGCAGTTGAAGATCACAGGGTATATGAGGGAGGGGGTTGGTGGCGAGGTGGGGGTCACTGGTGAGTTGGCGGTGAATTTTGCTGATTTTGTTATTGAAAAATGACATTAAGGAGTCGCAGAAGGAAGTACAGTAGAGATGGGGGGGTAAGGAGTCCGGGGGTCTGAGAGTTGTGTTGATGAATTTGAATAGGAATTTAGAGTTGCCTTCTTGTGAGCTGATGATGGATGAAAAGTAGTTTGATTTGGTGTGGTTGATGGAGTCCTTGTAGAGTGTGATGTGGTTGTAGTACATGTCTTTGTGAATGGTTAATCCGGTTTTATTGTTCCAGCTGCCGTGCTTTGGTTTTAATTTGCCTCAGTTCCGGGGTGTACCAGGGTGCAGAGTGGGTAAATGAGTGGGTAAATTCTAAGGTATATTCTCATTATAACTGAATAAACAAACTTTCCTCACAGGGAAAATGTGATCCCTGGTACACTGTTTGAAGTTAGAAAGCTTCCTGAAAAGTTACTGTTTCACTGTTGTTGTTGTTTACAGCAGCAGGGCCCACAGTTTGGTTTACAAACATATTCTAGTCTTACGTTTGGTTCCAGGTTCCTCAAAATAATTTGATTTATGATGATAGAATTATTCAATACTAAGAATTACATGTAGAGTAAATATGTTTAGTAAACTAACTGCAGGCTCTGTGAATGTAAACAAATCCCCCTCCTCTGAAACTACACACTGACCCTTTAAACTACACACTGACCCTTTAAAGTTTTTCGTCCACTGTAAACACGATTTGGAATATAAAGCATCTTTTTGTCTTTCCAAAAATAATTTTATGGAGATACTAAATCAAGCCTTTCTGGACACACACACACACACACACACACACACACACACACACACATTCTGGACACACACACACACACACACACTCACACACACACACACACACATATTCTGGACCGATTGTGACATAATTCTACAGTTTAAAATCTGTGTTGTACAATCCTATAAAAACAAATGTGTTGGCTGGTGCAGACATCTGGGCAAAGAGTCAAATTATAGTGTTTGTGAGTGAGTGAGTGAGTGAGTGAGTGAGTGAGTGAGTGAGTGAGTGAGTGAGTGAGTGAGTGAGTGAGTGAGACTGAGTGAGTGAGTGAGTGAGTGAGTGAGAGACTGAGTGAGTGAGTGAGTGAGTGAGTGAGTGAGTGAGTGAGTGAGTGAGTGAGAGACTGAGTGAGTGAGTGAGTGAGTGTTAAGACGATGAATAAGTGAATTAATCTGCTAGAGAGGAAAGAAAATAAAGACAAAATAACATTGAAATACACTGGAAAAATGCCTGTTTAAAGAAAATAAAAATATAGGGGGCGTCCCCCCCCCTTAGCTCAGTTGGTAGGGCGTCCCCCCCCCTTAGCTCAGTTGGTAGGGCGTCCCCCCCCTTAGCTCAGTTGGTAGGGCGTCCCCCCCCCCTTAGCTCAGTTGGTAGGGCGTCCCCCCCCTTAGCTCAGTTGGTAGGGCGTCCCCCCCTTAGCTCAGTTGGTAGGGCGTCCCCCCCCTTAGCTCAGTTGGTAGGGCGTCCCCCCCCCTTAGCTCAGTTGGTAGGGCGTCCCCCCCCTTAGCTCAGTTGGTAGGGCGCCCTTAGCTCAGTTGGTAGGGCGTCCCCCCCCTTAGCTCAGTTGGTAGGGCGTCCCCCCCCCTTAGCTCAGTTGGTAGGGCGTCCCCCCCTTAGCTCAGTTGGTAGGGCGTCCCCCCCCTTAGCTCAGTTGGTAGGGCGTCCCCCCCCCTTAGCTCAGTTGGTAGGGCGTCCCCCCCCTTAGCTCAGTTGGTAGGGCGCCCTTAGCTCAGTTGGTAGGGCGTCCCCCCCCTTAGCTCAGTTGGTAGGGCGTCCCCCCCTTAGCTCAGTTGGTAGGGCGTCCCCCCCTTAGCTCAGTTGGTAGGGCGTCCCCCCGCCCTTAGCTCAGTTGGTAGGGCGTCCCCCCCCTTAGCTCAGTTGGTAGGGCGTCCCCCCCTTAGCTCAGTTGGTAGGGCGTCCCCCCCCTTAGCTCAGTTGGTAGGGCGTCCCCCCCCTTAGCTCAGTTGGTAGGGCGCCCCCCCCCCTTAGCTCAGTTGGTAGGGCGTCCCCCCCTTAGCTCAGTTGGTAGGGCGTCCCCCCCCTTAGCTCAGTTGGTAGGGCGTCCCCCCCCCTTAGCTCAGTTGGTAGGGCGTCCCCCCCCTTAGCTCAGTTGGTAGGACGTCCCCCCCCTTAGCTCAGTTGGTAGGGCGTCCCCCCCCTTAGCTCAGTTGGTAGGGCGTCCCCCCCCTTAGCTCAGTTGGTAGGACGTCCCCCCCCTTAGCTCAGTTGGTAGGGCGTCCCCCCCTTAGCTCAGTTGGTAGGGCGTCCCCCCCCTTAGCTCAGTTGGTAGGGCGTCCCCCCCCTTAGCTCAGTTGGTAGGGCGTCCCCCCCCCTCCTTAGCTCAGTTGGTAGGGCGTCCCCCCCCTTAGCTCAGTTGGTAGGGCGTCCCCCCCCCCCCCCCTTAGCTCAGTTGGTAGGGCGTCCCCCCCCTTAGCTCAGTTGGTAGGGCGTCCCCCCCCCATGGGCCCTTAGCTCAGTTGGTAGGGCGTCCCCCCCCCCCTTAGCTCAGTTGGTAGGGCGTCCCCCCCCTTAGCTCAGTTGGTAGGGCGTCCCCCCCCTTAGCTCAGTTGGTAGGGCGTCCCCCCCTTAGCTCAGTTGGTAGGGCGCCCCCCCCCTTAGCTCAGTTGGTAGGGCGTCCCCCCCCTTAGCTCAGTTGGTAGGGCGTCCCCCCCCCCCTTAGCTCAGTTGGTAGGGCGTCCCCCCCTTAGCTCAGTTGGTAGGGCGTCCCCCCCCCTTAGCTCAGTTGGTAGGGCGTCCCCCCCTTAGCTCAGTTGGTAGGGCGTCCCCCCCCTTAGCTCAGTTGGTAGGGCGTCCCCCCCCCCTTAGCTCAGTTGGTAGGGCGTCCCCCCCCTTAGCTCAGTTGGTAGGGCGTCCCCCCCCTTAGCTCAGTTGGTAGGGCGTCCCCCCCCTTAGCTCAGTTGGTAGGGCGTCCCCCCCCCCCCATGGGCCCTTAGCTCAGTTGGTAGGGCGTCCCCCCCCCATGGGCCTCGGCCAGCAGCGGACCCGGGTTCGTTTCCAGCCCGCGGTCGTTCTCTGCATGTCACTCCCCTCTCTGCCCCATTTCACCTCTGTCTCTACACTATCAATAAAGCATAAAAATGCCCAAAAAAATAATATCTTAAAAAAAAAAAAAAAAAAAGTAAGTAAGAGGAATGTTCTGTTTTGATCCAGTGTTAATACACAGCCTAGGCTCTGCAAACAGGTTAATACACAGCCTAGGCTCTGTAAACAGGTTAATACACAGCCTAGGCTCTGTAAACAGGTTAATACACAGCCTAGGCTCTGTAAACAGGTTAATACACAGCCTAGGCTCTGTAAACAGGGTTAATACACAGCCCAGGCTCTGTAAACAGGGTTAATACACAGCCTAGGCTCTGTAAACAGGTTAATACACAGCCTAGGCTCTGTAAACAGGGTTAATACACAGCCCAGGCTCTGTAAACAGGTTAATACACAGCCTAGGCTCTGTAAACGGGCGTGTTGCTGGCTATGGTGGGCCCCCTTTTGTTTACATATCAGTTTAAAAGTTGAATATTACATTCCATTTCTACCAAGTCTGTTATAAAAAATATATTATATAATATATAGGGGAGAACGGGGGAATCTGAGGCATCGGGTAACGTGAGACACCCCCTGTATCTAGGCAATGGAACAATTTTTTTGTAAAAAGAGTCTCACAATTCCCCGTTCTCCCCTATATATATATATATATATATATT
>CASHTC010000208.1:40000-42500 GCA_949357725.1 Hyperoplus immaculatus
TGCCATGATTCTTTGTGTCTTCCTGTTTCAATTGCCAGTGTGTGGTCACTGAGCCTGTACTTGGTTAGGATCTGTCTCTGCTTTCTATCTCTGACAGTAGAGAGATATTCTGCTAATTCATCATTTCTTTCAAGGGCGAGATAACATTCCAATCTACTTTGGCTTTTAGTTGCTTCTTCCCAATGGTCCAGATAGGTTTCTTTACATTGTGCTATAATTTGCTTTACTCTGATTACTGTTTGGAGAGCAGTGTTGTTGTGCGGCTGGTCAGAGTGTGTCTGAGAGGGGGCAGTTAGCCTCAGTACCAACTGACATAGGGGACTCTTTTCTGGGCTCAGCTCTTGGGTTTGGAGGGCTTTGGAGTGGAGGGTGTCTCTGGGGCTGGATTTCAGGTGGTTAAAAAAGTTGAGCGTTCTCTTTTGGATGTTAATTATCAGTGGGTATCTGCCTAATTCTGCTCTACATGCATTTGTTGGTGTGTTTCTGTGTACATGTAAAATGTATCTGCAGAATTCTGCATGTAGAGATTGTGTTGGATGTTTGTCCCAGCGGGTATAGCTCTGATGACTGAGTGGACCCCATGCTTCACTACCGTACAGCGCAATGGGCTGGATGACACGTTCAAATATTTTAAGCCAGATTTTTATTGGAATTTGGAAATTATAAAATTTTCTCTTAAATGCAAATAGAGCTCTTCAAGCTTTTTCTTTTAGTGCATTCACTGCCATGTTGAAACTCCCTGATGCTGTTATGGTTATACCAAGGTAGGTATAACTCATACTGTGTTCAATGACATGATTATTAATAGTAAATTGATGTTTGTTCTCATGACACCTGGGGCGTTTTTGAAAGATCATGATGTTGGTTTTCTTCATGTTTACTGCCAGGGCCCAGTTCTGACAGTACTGTTCTACTACGTCCAACTGTTGCTGTAGTCCTTGTTCAGTAGGAGACAGTAGAACAAGGTCATCAGCGTAAAACAAGGACTTCACCTCTCTATCTAGGAGGGAGAGGCCAGGAGCAGCACATTGATCTAACTCAACAGCCAGTTCATTTATATATATATATATATACATATATATATTATCTCTCTCTCTCTCTCTCTCTCTCTCTCTGTCCCTCTCTCTCTATCTCTCTCTCCGTTTCTCACTTGTCAAGTGTCGGTCTAATAAAGCAAAAAAAATGCCAAAAAATAATCTTTAAAAAACTACATTTTCTTCTTCTCCCTCCTTATTTCCTGCAGTCAGCTGAGTTGTGTGTGTCTGTGTGTCTGTCTGTCTGTCTGTCTGTCTGTCTGTCTGTCTGTCTGTCTGTCTGTCTGTCTGTCTCTCACACACTCTCTCTCTCTCATCACAAATGGCAAAAAAAATGATCTTAGAAAAACAATATGTCTTCTGTCTAAAAAAACTACATTTTCTTCTTCTCCCTCCTTATTTCCTGCAGTCAGCTGAGGTGTGGTGGCGAGCCTCGTACGGAGCGGCAGGCCAGCTACCTGCAGAGCACTTCACACATCCGCCTGACCTCCATCAAAAAGACCCCCCACAACCCGGCAACCGTCGCCTTAGCAACCAGCGCCAACGGCAACACCAACTCCAACAGACAAGAAGTAGCTCTGTGAAGATTGGAAGGAATTTTTTTTTTTTTTTTTTGAAGATTATTTTTTGTCATTTTTAAGCTTTATTGGACAGTACAGAGTTGAAATGGAGGGAGAGAGAGAGAGAGAGAGAGAGAGAGAGAGAGAGAGAGAGAGAGAGAGAGAGAGAGAGAGGATGACCTGCAGTAAAGGTCCACGGGTCAGATTTGAACCCACGACTACTTCAAAGAAGGCTATCCACTACACCACCGGAGCGCCCCGTTTGGAAGACATTTTAACACCAGAATTTAAATTTAATTTTTATTTTGGAAGAGTTTGGAAGCGATGACACTACGATTTTTTTATTTTATTTTTTTTTTATTTTTTGGGGGGGGAGGGGGGGGGCTTTTTTTTCGTTCTTTATTAGACAGTGTGGAGAGACAGAGATGAAATGTGTACACATCCGCCTCACGTCCATCAAGAAAACCCCCCCCCACAACCCTCAGCAACCATCGCCTGACAACCAGCGCTAACACGGCAACACCAACTCCAACAGACAAGGAGTGGCTCCGTGAAGTTTAGAAGGAATTTTGACAGGAGGATTATTATTATTTTTAACTTTTTTGAGTAATTTTGACACAAAGATTTTAATTTTAAAGTTGTTTTTTTATTTTTTATTTTTTTATTTATTTATTTATTTTTGTGTATTTTACCTTGTGAAGTTTGGAGGACATGACACCAGGATTTTATTTTCTTTTATTTAATATATTTGTGTTGCTTTATTTGACCAACAGACAAGAAGTGGCTCGGTGAAGTTTAGAAGGAATTTTGACTGGAGGATTTAATTTTTTTTTATTTTTATTTTTATGTATATTAATTTTTTTTAACTTTATTTTTTGCATTTTTCAGTGTGAAGTTTGGAAGCCA
>CASHTC010000208.1:72500-75991 GCA_949357725.1 Hyperoplus immaculatus
TATATAAAATGCTTATTAAAGTCAAATATCTTTCCTAATTCTCTTTTCTTTCTTTTTCCAGGTCTACATGTTTTGAATGCAAACGTAAATGCGGTGGATTTGTAAGTATTGTACCTGGGACAAAATATGTAAAGGGAATGTACGTATCATTTGGAAGCACAAGCGGACTTCCTGATTTCTGTCAAATTCTGTACATTGTGGTAGTGGACAACAAGGCATTCTTTATTCTTCAACCTTTCTCTGCCTGGTACCTGGACCACTTCAGATGTTTTGAAGTTTGCAGCGCTGATGATCTCCAACTGGTTGTGGTCGAACCTGCAGAGCTGAACCACTACGCCCCCCTGTCAGCATACACCGTGCAAGGAAGACACCTGATTTCTCCGAAGGCATCCCTACTGCACTGAGGTGATAATTTAGCTGATTGTCATGTCAATACTTATAATTGTACACTAACCCTGACCCTTGTTGTTGTTTTTGTCAGTGAATATCTGCTCATGATCTACTACATGTCTGTACTTTGTGAGCAATAGTAAAATCCAATGGTAATACACAGCCTAGGTTCTGTAAACTGTAATGTAAACAAAGGGGCCACCATAGCTAGCAACATGCCACTTTATAGAGCCTAGGCTTTGTATTCCCACTGCATTTTTTTGCAGCACACCGAGTACGGACAGGTAGCAGATCGTGAGGAGAAATTCACTGATTATGATAAGCATTCTCCCCCGAATCGCTGACTCTACCTTAAGCTTTACTGCCAAAATATACAAAATTTGAAAACCAATTTTCAGGTATTTCATAGGGTTTAATTAAGGCATTCAATTTATAGTCTGGCAGAACAAAAATCCAACACCTTACAGTGTACTCTCCTACTGTAAAGGTTCAATTGAACATTTTATTTCACCTTGAAGTTACTCGTATGATATCCATAGGCCGATTTATGATATTTGATCATGACACAACCATTTTTGTAACATAATTTCTATTTTTTATTAGTTGGGATTCACCATGTTGCTGCGCGTCATCCTTAGCCAAGAGGACATCCGGAGGATAACAATTGACAGCATGCCAGAGACTGTTGATGGCCTTCACTTGATGCTGAAGAACAAGCTTGGATTGGAAGGTGACTTGGTGGTGCAGTTCCAAGATCCAGAGTTCGATAATGAGCTTTGCAACTTGAGTAGCATGTCAGAGCTGCCGAAGGACAAAGTGACTTTGAAAGTATACAGCAAGAATCTTGAATCCTATCATACAGACTCAACCTTAGACACGGCAAGCCTAACCACATCCTCTGAGGGAAGCCCCAGCCCCTCTGCCAGTCATACCCGTCAGCTGCCACAGCCATTTGACATCCCTACTTTTTCGTATGATGTGGAACTTAAGTTGAAGAAAGGAAATGAAGCCTTCCATGAAGATGGAACCCTTCTTGACGTGTCCAAAGACACAAAATCAGACATTTTGGATAAAATAGCAGAAGCCATCTATGTCCACAACCCATACCCAACACGTGAAGATTTTGACTTGGTGTCACAAGCTCTCGTCGACAAACATCCCTGTCTGAGGGAACCAGGATCTGGCAGCGGTTGGTACTGTTGGAAATTTAGCTTGAAGTTCAAAATGGGAAACTTCAGACAGAAGCTACGATTGGCTGGATGCCCAGAGCTCAAGATCAACTCACGCTCTTCAGGTACACCTGGGAAAGGAAAACTTAAGAGGGCCAGAAAATCTGAAGTCAATTTCCTGCCAGACATCCCAGAGGGAAAAACACAACGTTCCCTCGAAGAGGAAAGAACCGAGATGGTCACCGAAATGAGGAAAAGGAAAATTGATTGGCAGAAAATAAAAGGAATGATGACCAGCACCTTTTCTTTACGGAGAAAAGAAATTGTGGAGGATGAGCCACCTGTGGCGGACGTCAGAGAAAGATGGCCGGCACTATTCTCTGAACGTCAGGTAAAAGTATTTTTCTATTTCAGATGCGGTTAGGTGGATCAGATTTGAAATTGCTTAAGATTTGCTAAATCATTTATTAAAGAATGGTTAATATCAGTCATGAATAATTTGGTATAAAGAATACATTGATTTAAAAAATGTTTGTCTGCAGCAACAGTAAAGTCATTGAATTTACAGCCAACCACTTGTGTTCCTTTGCTTTTTTCTGCCTACCAGATTGAAGCAGAGTTTGCTCGCCTTACGTCTGTTGACCTGAAAGACTCCCTCTTCGCTGGCCTTGACAAGTATCTGCTGAGGTTCCTTGGGGTGTACAGAGCCAGGATGGGTCTGGTGGAGCTGAACAGCCTTTTGAGGACTCTGGACATTGATGTACGTGTGTTGATATAAGTCTGTTCACACAAAGCCAATTAAATCTACCTTATCCATTTTCTTGTCTATCTATCTAGTCCATAACCTTCCCATGTGTTACAGATCATAGGGAAATAGTTTCAAAACCTAGACTCACATTTTGAGCTAGAACTTTTGGCATACTTCTATAATGAAAAGTTTTTTATTTCATTTTAGTCCAATAGCCATCTTTTCCGAACATATTGATTATTTCTGAACTGAAACAAGTATGAAGACTTAAACCTGCAGTGTGTAGAATTTTGGGTTTTATTTCCCAGCAGACTTTGTAGAAAGTAATAATAATATCCATAAGTACATTTAATTTAGTGCATAATAGCTGAATTTATTTTTTAATTATTATTTTTTCCCTTAGAAAAGGTCTCTCTATATGTCCATATTTCTGCATATTTTGGACCAAGGCCTAGAGCCGCCATCTTGAAAGTGTCATAGTTGGAATGTCATCAGGTGCATTGTTTAAAATTTAGAATTGTTCTTGTCCTTGAAGGCCACTGTAGCTTCTGTTATTATTCAAAAGGGGTGGGGTTACCCAGGGAGCGTTGCATTCTAGAACTTTGTAGAACTTACTTGATGATGTCATATTACACACTGCACCTTTTAAGTAGAATATATAACATCACTTAGAATTATATTCTGATTTCTGGTGTAATACATCCATCTGTATGTTGTCTATTATTTTTTACAGGGTTCCAACCAAAGGCAAAGGGCAGTTGTTTTGATGGGGCTCCCCCACTACTTAAAAGATGGGTCCACACTGTACAAGAAAGTACAGGTATGTTTTTCAATAATAATTTACCGGACCACACCAGATAAACCAGCACCACACATTCTAGAGCGGCAGAAGTGATCATTGAGAGGGATTATTAGTGTGACTCTAATTTGTTTTATCTTAAATGTTACATACTCTGCCTTTAATCTGTTTAAAAATGTCCCACATGGTTTTATTTGTAATACTTCTCCCAATTCATATTACAATTAAAGAAAAGTTCCAATATATCTTGTCACAAGTGTTTGAACCATACTTAATGGATCACAAAATAAGTTATCTACATTTTTGGGGATTTTAAATTGAATTGGCCAATATGACTAACAGAATTGTGCACTCCCTAATATTGGTATCTGTTACTGCTGTTGAT
>CASHTC010000209.1:15000-17500 GCA_949357725.1 Hyperoplus immaculatus
GTGTGTGTGTGTGTGTGTGTGTGTGTGTGTGTGTGTGTGTGTTTGCTGTACAACAATCATCCGAATAAAACCAATAAAACTATAGTCCCCTTGCTGCCCTCGAAAGCCGGCTTTATTTGCATTCTACAGCGGAAGCGCAGGGGCTTAAGGTCGAGACAGGTGTGTGTGTGTGTGTGTGTGTGTGTGTGTGTGTGTGTGATTATTAACGAATGCACAACGGAAGCTTATTAATATTTATGAAGGCGTGGGTGGATGTAACCCGGGCAACTGAACAGCGACGATGGCATTTACTGCATGTTGTTCATATTGTAGTTAATTTATACACACACGCGCTGTACGCATATACACACACACACACACACACACACACACACACACGCCATACGACTGTGAGCGACTGTGTCTCAGGTGGTAGAGCGGGTCGTCCAATGATCAAAGGGTTGGAGGTTCGATCCCCGCCCTGCCACCTGTGTCATGGTTGTTGTGTCCTTGGGCAAGACACTTCACCCACCTTGCCTCGTGTGAATGTCGATAGTTAGCCTGCTATCGGTGTATGAATGTGTGTGTGAATGGTAACGTGTAAATGGGAACAGGTCTCCCTTAAAAAAGAGTCCCCGGTCTCAATGGGATTTACCTGTAGAAATGAAGGTTAAAAAATATGTTTTAAAAAAAAAATATGCACGTTCACACACACCTCATTTGGCGATGGCTTAAAAATGAACCGACATCCATTTTTACAGTATGAAAAAGTTACGTAGCGTAACTTTAAGTGTTTGAACTCAAAAATCTAGTGAAGAAATCCGAAAATTATTTTTTTTTTTTACAATGTAGACATGAGACTGTTGCAGAAAGTGTTTTAAATAAAGAGATCTGGCGAGGCTTTTTTCAAAGTCTGGTAGATTTGATTTTGGGGCGGCAGTGGCGAAGTGGGTAGGGAGTTTGCCTCTGGAGTGCAGGGTCGGAGGTTCGATTCCCCGCCTACCCACATGTCCAAGTGTCCCTGGGCAAGACACTGAACCCCAAATTGCTCCCGATGGTTCAGACAGCGCCTTGCATGGCAGCTACTGCCATCGGTGTTTGAGTGTATGTATAAAATGTGTATCGTGAAGCGCCTTGTGACCCTGGTCTGTGAAGGGCGCTATATAAATAAAGCTTACTTACTTACTTACTTACTTACTAGATTGTTACTTGCGACAGCAAAGCAAGGGTACAACAATGTATCAGGTCGCATACATGGTGGAATACAAAGACTGAACAGAAACAGCAGAGGTTATATCAGACCATTAATGTGTATAAGAACAAGACTGTTGGTGTGTCCAGGTCCTTGAGTTTCTAGCGAGATCTGGGGGATGAGTTTTAATTACAGAGACATGAGATGATTCAAGAACTTGACCTTGTACATAAAGTCTCCCCCTCTGTCATCTTGGTCTCCGGTGTGTGTGTGTTAAACCAACTGTGTGTATGTGTTTCACAGAAGATGTTCTCACAGGTTACAGGTGTAATCATTCATAGATCGTAATCAAGCAATGCACTGGGAGATTTTAGGGAGTTCTCCTCCATGAACTTTTAACCATCGTGAACACATACGTCATACATCTATAGAGCCGTTAAGTTAAGTTAACTGGGACAAAGTTCACAGCAGAAAGCAGGAATTGTTTGCAGCATTAAAATATTATACAATTAAGGCAAACTAAATTCTGTTAACAGAGACATATGTACATTAATTAATTTTAACCCCTCTGTGTGTGTGTGTGTGTCTGTCTGTCTGTCTGTCTGTCTGTCTATCTGTCTGCCTGCCTGTCTGCCTTCATGTCTGTCTGTCTGTCTGTCTGCCTGCCTACCTGGCTGTCTGTCTCTCTCTCTGTCTGTCTCTCTGTCTGTCTGTCTGTCTGTCTGTCTGTCTCTCTTTTTCTGTCTGTCTGCCTGCCTGTCTGTCTGTCTGTCTGTCTGTCTGTCTGTCTGTCTCTCTTAAAGGGCCGGGTACCTCCCCCAGGGCATTCCCTTGCAGCTGATTGGTTACCTGCCCGGAGAGCCCGCCTTCCTGCCGTGGCATTCCGCCAGCCGAGCGCTGTACCAGCTGGACAAGCTACTGGACCGTACCGACGAGTACAGTCTGTTCAGTGTAAGTGTGTGTGTGTGTGTGTGTGTGTGTGACTTTCTGTCTGTCTGTCTGTCTATCTAGTGAGTGAGTGAGTGAGTGAGTGAGAGAGTGAGTGAGTGAGTGAGTGTCGGTAACATCTTAATGTACAGTAAGTTGGATAAACTCTCGAACAGCTGGATGTCTTCTAATTACCTGTGTGTGTGTGTGTGTGTGTGTGTGTGTGTGTGTGTGTGTGTGTGTGTGTGTGTGTGTGTGTGTGTGTGTGTGTCTGTCTGTGTGTGTGTGTGTTTCCAGGACTACGTGCTAAAGCAGGTAGCATCGCGTTACCATCAGATGGGTTGGCCAACGAACAGCCCCGAAGGCAACATACTGCAAGCCTCCTACCAAACTGAGTATGTT
>CASHTC010000209.1:22500-40000 GCA_949357725.1 Hyperoplus immaculatus
TCTGAACTGTGCTATAGAAATAAACTTGCCTTGCTTAGTGTTTAACGGTATATTTTAAACAGGTAGTGGCATAGACGTCATGTTATCTGTTTAAAACACACTCTCGTTCATAAATACATACACACACACACACACACACACACACACACACACACACACACACACACACACACACACACACACTTGAAGTACAAAGTGTTTGGCACATGTCGGCTGGAGTAGCACTGTTAACGTCACAGTCAGCACTAATGTGGTAGTTAGAGTGTGTGTGTGTATTGAAGCTTACTCTTAAGTGGAGCATCTCTAAAGTGATTTCCCAGGTCGGCGAATTATGTAATTGTCCCCGCATCACTCATTCTGCGCACACACACACACACACACACACACACACACACACACACACACACACACACACACACACACACCATTTTTCGGCTGCCAGCTGAGCTCACTGTATTGTGATGAAAGTTTTTTACTTTGGGTTTACTGACAATTTAGGTCAATTACACACACACTCTATCTCTCTCTCTTTCACTCACACACACACACACACACACACACACACACACACACACACACACACACACACACACACACACACACACACACACATTACAGTGTGAAAGAAGTGTTCACCTTTTTTTGCTGTACCGATGATCCAGGTCAGTAACTAGCTGGGGCATAGCGAGAGTGTGTGACCTGTTTGCTATATACATGTTCCCACCTAAAGGGGCTCCGAGGAACTTTCAGTTTGTGTTCATTCTAGCGCCCCCTTTGGACAGAAGCAGTAGTGTTTTTACTACACCAGCTGTTGATTCTTTAAGCCTTTGTTATGGGTATACGCTCACCCAGGAACAACAGCTGGTGTAGTAAAAACACTACCGCTTTTGTCCAAAGGGGGGCGCTAGAATTAACACACATGAAAGTTCCTGGGAGCAGCTTTAAATCCACTGCATGGTAGTGGAAGAAACAACAGGGTTAATTGAAGCCAAGGCAAATACATTGTTCCCCTGGTAACCCAAGCAAGAATTAACATACACACTGAAAGTTCCTCGGAGCACCTTTAAAGGTATAGTCAGTGATTTTTTTAAGACTAAAATTGTGAATTATTTCTTCCATAGGATCCCCCCTAACATCCGGGACATTGTTTACTGCACATGTAACAGCAGCAAACGAGACCATCAGTGCAAAGAATGCTATTTTTATATAGTTTTTCTTAACCCTCTCTTGACTGTAATACAAACGTTCGCCGGCGCATACATTTGTATTTTTGCTCACTGTGAAGTCATTTATTTGAGTATCTTCAAATGCTTCATATCATTAGAATCTGTACGAACCAAGCTAAAAGGTTATCTAAGTCAATAATTCAAAATTATTAATAAAAGTGTTGAAATTGTGTCATAAATGAGAAAAAAACAAATAGCGTATTTTTTTTTTCTTCGTATTTTACGAACTAAAAAAAAAAACATTGATACAAAAGATTTCTGACTGTAGAAACATGAACAAAGTATTTCTGAAGACTTCATTAGTGATTTGAACAATGTACGTGTTTTAGTTTTTCAGATATGATATTTTTTATGAGAGGTGTGCAAAGGCGTTTTGTTAGTTCCAGAGACATATTTTCTTCTGCTCTACTCTCTCCACTACTCTCTTTGGAGTTGCTGTGTGACAGTAATGAAACTCCAGGGACGTTTGCTCACTCTTGCTAACTTCCTTAGCATGTTTAGCTTAGACAGAAGCTCAAACATGTCAGAAAGTGCTCTCCATACCTCAATAAACCTCTCCACACGATGTCCGCGATGTCGTTTACTCACTCAACTGAAAGCCGTTGGTCCGATTTTGTCGATTTTCGCTAGCTCGGACTCGTATATTTACCGTAACGTTTAGTGTGTTCACAGTAAGGACTAGTGTATCATAGCATATACCATCGGAAAGCTCTCGTCACTAACTTTCAGAAACCGGTCAAATATTTTGAATTGCCCCAACCATTCAGGAGTTACGGTACTTAGCAGCGCATGTTACAAATACGTCACATGCTGGTGAATCTCATCTGTGATTGGACGGTCGTACTGCGGAAGTCCAGTGGGCTACCGTAATGATTAGTATATGGGTGCAAAGCTCTACTTCTCCGCTTTCTGATAGTTTTTGAATGATCTAGATACCAGAAACAGTTTGAGAGTTGAGGGAATGAGAAGAGTGCATGCGCAATCCTGTCGGCCGCAACAGAATAGTCAAAGAAGGGTTAATGCCTTTGTCATGGGTATACGCTCACCCAGGAACAAAAAAATACCACACACACTTCTTTTTTTTCATTTGCTTCATTTTAAAAACGTTTATTTGTGTCAGATTTGCACATTTGTGGTCGTTTTTAAGACCAAATGAGTGTTCCTCGGAGCACCTTTTTAAGGCTAAATCTTGTGTATTATTCCCCCCAGGATCCCCCCTAACATCCGGGACATCGTTTACTGCACTGGGGTCAGTCTGATGGACGAGGACGTCTGGGAGTTTATCTGGATGAAGTTTCACGAGTCCAGCGCCGTGTCCGAGAAAAAGATTCTTCTGGAAGCGCTCACCTGCTCCGACAATATCTTCCTACTGAACAGGTAAGACAGGCAGACAGGGAGGGAGACAGGCAGAAAGACAGACAGACAGACAGACAGACAGACAGACAGACAGACAGACAGACAGACAGACAGACAGACAGACAGGCAGGCAGAAAGACAGACAGACAGACAGACAGAAAGACAGACAGACAGACAGACAGACAGACAGACAGACAGACAGACAGACAAACAGAAAAAGATTCTTCTGGAAGCGCTGACCTGCTCCGACAATATCTTCCTACTGAACAGGTAAGACAGACAGACAGGGAGGGAGGGAGACAGACAGGCAGACACACACACACACACACACACACACACACACACGTATTTAGACAGACAGACACACACACACACACACACACACACACACACACACACACACACACACACACACACACAGGTAGACAGACAGACAGACAGACAGACAGACAGACAGACAGACAGACAGACAGACAGACAGACAGACAGGCTCCTCTATGTTCACAAAATGTAGCCTTTGTCTCTATATGGGTGTGTGGGGGTGTGTGTGTGTGTGTGTGTGTGTCTGTGTGTGTGTGTGTGTCTGCTATTGACTGAGCAAGTACAGTGTTATAGAGAGGATTTACCGGAGCTGCTTTGCAATATATATATATATGAATATTAGACGACAGCAGTGTCCTAGTGCCGCTCTACGCATGATTAATGAGACTGTATAACAGCACAGTAAAGTTACACACTGTAAAATTAAAACAACATGTTGATGGGGCACTAAACCTGTGTGTGTGTGTGTGTGTGTGTGTGTGTGTGTGTGTGTGTGTGTGTGTGTGTGTGTGTGTGTGTGTGTGTGTGTGTGTGTGGCACTAACACCTCTCCATAGGACCCTGGGGAGATGGTGATAATCTCACAACGATCCTCACTATACAAGCAATTCATTTTAATATTGTTAAAATAAAGAGGAAGTGTTTGTGTGTGTGTGTGTGGTGCAAGCCATATCAATAAGTCAACTCTATTAAGAAGATGAATGCACAATTGTGTGTGTGTGTGTGTGTGTGTGTGCGTGCGTGCGTGCGTGCGTGAAAATGAATGTTATGCAGCGAGTTTAACTGGCCGTGTGTGTGTGTGTGTGTGTGTGTGTGTGTGTGTGTGTGTGTGTCTCCCTGTATTAACAGAAGTGTTTTGTCAAGTGCGAAAACTTGTTGAGAAAAATAATCTCACACACACTCAAAACTGTGTGCGTGTGTACTTTGTGTGTGTGTACTGTGTGTGTGTGTGTATGTGTGTGTGTGTCGTATTGATTTCACTTGCAGTGAACTCTTTTGCAATAAGAGAAGTGGTACTGCATGTTCAGATAGCTGTTACACACACACACACAGCCACACACGCACACACACACGCACACACACACACACACACACACACACACACACACACACAGAGCACAATCAAAAACCAAAGCACGGAAACACACTGATTGGTCACAGAGGAAACGGTTTCAGAGCAGATGGATTGTTGGAAGAGAGAGAAAATTGATTTGGGAGCTTTAATCAAAATACGACAGCGACAACAAACAAGCGGCTACACACACACACACACACACACACACACACACACACACACACACACACACACACACACACACACACACTGAAGGACACACACACGCGCAGAAGAACACACACACACACTTAGGGACACTCAAACACACACAGACTCACACACACGCACGCACGCACGCAGAAGGACACAGACACACTGAAGGACACTCACACACACACACACACACACACACACACACACACACACACACACGCACGCAGAAGAACACACACACTAAAGTACACACACACACACACACATTGAAGTGCAGACATACACTCAGAGAAGTGCAAAGAAATAAATACAGACAGAAGTACGCAAACACACACACACACATTAGTACAGACACACAAACACACGCACAGCAGTACAGACACTCACACATAGACACACGCACACACACACACACAGAAGGACACACACACACACACACACGCACAGTAGTACAGACACACAGACACAAACACACACAAACCCACGCACAGCAGTACACACACACACACACACACACACACGCGCACACACACACACACACACACACACACACAGACAGAAGTAAAAGTTAAGAGAGTTGAAAGTAAACACTGTCTATTCGTTCCGCTCAGTCGCATTTCAAACAAACTAAATATTTGTTCACAAGTCTGAACTACTAGGATTCAGCAAAAACAAACAACAGTCTCTGTGTCGGCCTGAATTTGGGATATATTAATGATTTTAACGTGCTCCGAGGAACTTTCAGTTTGTGTTCATTCTAGCGCCCCCCTTTTGACAAAAGCGGTTGTGTTTTTACTATACGCCAGCTGTTGTTCCTGGGTGAGCGTATACCCATGACAAAGGCATTAAGAAAAACTATATAAAAATAGCATTCTTTGCACTGATGGTCTCGTTTGCTGTTACATGTAATTTATGATCATCAGAGGAAACATGAGACTGTTTCAGAAATATTTAAAAGTTCCTCGTAGCACCTTAAAAAAAAGACCCCAACCTATTTTTCCAATTCTAATCACCATTGTTACTAAGATGTGTTTGTTGTGTGTTGTCTCCTTGATAGACAGACAGACAGACAGACAGACAGACAGACAGACAGACAGACAGACAGACAGACAGATAGATAGATAGACAGACAGACAGACAGACAGACAGACAGACCTAAGCTGTGTGTGTTATCTTGTCTCCTAGGTTACTGAACCTCTCCCTGACCTCTGACTTGGTTCCCGAACAAGACGTGATCGATGTGATAATCCACGTGGGGCGGAACGCACAGGGACGAAACCTGGCCTGGAAGTACTTCAGGGAAAAGTGGGACATACTCAACTCACGGTAAGATGGATGGATGGATGGATGGAGGGAGGGAGGGATAGATAGATAGATAGATAGATAGATAGATAGATAGATAGATAGATAGATAGATAGATAGATAGATAGATAGATAGATAGATAGATAGATAGATAGATGGATGGATGGATGGATGGATAGATAGATAGATAGATAGATAGATAGATAGATAGATAGATAGATAGATAGATAGATAGATAGATAGATAGATAGATAGATAGATAGATAGATAGATAGATAGATAGATAGATAGATGGATGGATGGATGGATGGATGGATGGATGGATGGTGGGAGGGAGGGAGGGAGGGAGGGAGGGATAGATAGACAGACAGACAGACAGACAGACAGACAGACAGACAGACAGACAGGGTCGAAACTTAGCCTGGAAGTACTTAAAAAGTTAAAAAAAATTACTTAAAGCTGGGGTATGTGATTTCTGATTGGTCAAAGTTAACATGAGTGGTACACTTTGACCAATCAGAGTGAGGCTCCGATTCTCTGTTCTTATTGGCTGTTGGGACTGTCCATTCACTTTGGCACGACGTTGTTGGTGTAGAGCGTGTCAGGGAGGGACCATAGGGGAGGGACCAAAGAGAACAAGTGGAGCGGTTGAGATATTTGGATTCAAATCTCTATCCCAACTGCCATTTTCTCCCCAAATCCTCCACCCCAGCTTTATGTAGAAAAGTGGGACATTCTCAACGCACGGTAAGAGGGAGGGACGGATGGATGGATGGATGGATAGACAGACAGACAGACAGACAGACAGACAGACAGACAGACAGAGACGAAACCTGGCCTGGAAGTACTTCAGAGAAAAGTGGGACATACTCAACGCACGGTAAGATGGATGGATGGATGGATGGATAGATAGATGGAGGGATAGATAGATAGATAGATAGATAGATAGATAGATAGATAGATAGATAGATAGATAGATAGATAGATAGATAGATAGATAGATAGATAGATAGATAGATAGATAGATAGATAGATAGATAGATAGATAGATAGATAGATAGATAGATAGATAGATAGATAGACAAAAACACTAACCTCTCTCTCTCTCTCTCTCTCTCTCTCTCTTCAGGTACGGTGAAGCTCTGTTCATGAATTCTCGGCTCATCGGTGGAGTCACGGAGTTCCTGAACACTGAGAAAGAACTCAACGAGGTACACACACACACACACACACACACACACACACACACACACACACACACACACACACAATAATTAATTGGCATATGACGACCTACAGTAAAACAGGCAGTTGCACTGAGCAATGAGATACTCGCTCTGTTTTTCAGTACGTACTTAAAAAGTAAATGATGGTATACAATAGAATAGTAGTCATTGTAGTATGGGTCGGGTTTTATACGGATAGAAGATAATACACAAATAAAACACTATGAAAATGAATTGAATGAAAACTGTGTGGGGCAAACCTAGGTCCCTATCTCACTGGGCTGCGACAGTGTGCGACAAGTTGGAGACACAAGATTGCGACAAAATATGCGAATTAGCGACAATTTTCCCTTGCAGTCTCACTGAGTTGGTTCCTCACGACACGTTTTCGAATGTCCTGCATGGCCAACACTTGCCGGGAGGTCGCATTTATGTCTCGCGAACGTCTGGCGAGCGTCGCACGAACGGAATGGCAGTCTCATTTTTGTCTCAAATCAGTCATAATTTAGTTTCATATGTCGCCAGACCCTCGCAAAGTTGTCTCACATTTCTCGCACTTTCTGACTCGCGGAAACTATATTGAGAAGGGTTTGCAACGCGTTTGAGACACATGCGACCACTCTGAGACTATTTTGAGACTAGATTTGTTGCACACTTTTTTTGAACATGTTCAAAATTCAAGCGACAGGACTGCGCGGCTCTGCGACTAATGCGAGGAAATTGAGACCCCCCCGCGAACGTTTGGAGACAGTTTAGAGACTCCCTCGCGAATGCAGTCTCCAACTGGTCGCAAACAGTCGCAGCCCAGTGAGACAGAGGCTTAAATAACCACCTGGTTCAAAGGCTAACAAGCGTCAATAACATGCAAGCAAAATATACATCTCTGGAAAAAATGAAGAGACCAGTCTGGATTTATCTTAAATCTTCATCTCTACATAACTTAATGGAAATGCTCTAAATGACAATATTTTTATTGTGAATTTGGTAAAAATGTTGTCAGTAGTTTATAGTATAAAACTAAAATGTTCATTTTACAAAAACATATGCCTATAAATAGTATATTCTACCCCCCACACATTCGTATTTGCAATTCTTACTTCAACCCCTGGACACCAATTGCTCTAGGGATGATAAAGTCATGTCTTGTAAAGGTGCTACAAGGAACTTTGAGCCTTTGTTAATTCTAGCGCCCCCTTTGGACAAAAAGCGGTAGTGTTTTTACTATGCCAGCTGTTGTTCCTGGGTGAGTGTATACCCACGACAAAGGCATTAAGAAAAACTATATAAAAAATAGCATTCTTTACACTGATGGTCTCGTTTGCTGTTACATGTAATTTATGATCTTCAGAGGGAAAAATGAGACTGTTTCAGAAATATTTAAAAGTTCCTCGTAGCTCCTTTAATGTAAGAGTTTCCATGCGACTTGTAAATACATAGAAGAGACATGGAAAGAAATGTGTTTTTTAAACCAACATCCTTTTTCTTAAACATTTTGGACAAACATAACGGCTTGTGGGCGTTTGTGAATATAAATGTGTGTCGACATTTCTTATTCATTTATTCTCCACCGCTTCTGCTGTACGGAACAAAAGCACAAAACACTACGTGGGCTTAAGTATGACGAACAAAATGGCACCCTGGAATACTAAAAAATATATACTGTATATCAGAAGTAATTTAACAATGAGATTTAAAAAAAAATAAAACATTTATTATATTTTTAATTGTTTTTACATATATTTTATTTATACACATTTTTCAATACAATTTTTTTTTAACAATACACATAAAGACAAGCACATGCAAAAGACAGAATTTATTGTCTTTTTTTTTTAACAAAGAAAGAATTGTCATGATCCACCCACGGAGCAAATGTTGTCTTTGGGGGACTCACAGAAGGCAGAGAGGAGAGCTGATAAGTGTAAAACTGAAATCTTAAAGCTATAGTGCGTAATTTATGTACAAAATAAAAAAAAATCAGAAGTAAACAATGTTGAGGTTGTTTTTTTTCTAAATGTATCGCCTTGAAAATATCAGGAAAAATTGTCATGTTCAGCCCACTGTGAAAAATGTGTCTTGGTTGTGAGTAACAGAAGTGAAAGAGAATATAAAACTGAAATGTTAAAGCTATAGTGCGTAAATCCTGTGGCCCCCCCTATGAGGGATTCTGAGTTATTACAACAACACTGTCGGTGCATCAACCCTCTACATGAGGTAAAGCCTTCAGGTGATGGCACATGGATTTTATACCTTCTGCTGTACGTCCAGGTTTTTTCTTCTTAGCAGTAGAATCAACAACTGAAACATTTCTTGGGCTCTTCTTGGGGATTTTTCTGAGCTCCTGCACCAGTGTCAGGGGGGGACGGGGGGGGGAGGAGGGGGGGGGGGGCACCAGTTTGTAAACGCTGCCATACTGAGAAATACAGAGAGAGTTTTGTGGAGCTGATAATAGGCTTGATAATCAACTTTGTGTCAACTCGTTTGCCGATAGCTTCAATGTTACTGACATTCATTTATAAGAGACAGTTACGCATTATAGCTTTAAGATTGAGGAGATGAGACGGGGGTGAGAAAAAGGGGAAAATAGTATATGGAAGACGAGAATAAACTTAGTGAAAGAGAAACTGAGAAATGCAGTTAACGATATGAAGGGAAGGAAGTTCGCCTGCGCTCCAATGAATCTGTCAAGCCGTGTGTGTGTGTGTGTGTGTGTGTGTGTGTGTGTGTGTGTGTGTGTGTGTGTGTGTGTGTGTGTGTGTGTGTGTGTGTGTGTGTGTGTGTGTGTGTGTGTGTGTGTGTGTGTGTGTGTGTGTGTGTGTGTGTGTGCGTGCGTGCGTGCGTGCGTGCGTGCGTGCGTGCGTGCGTGTTCTTCCCACTTCGGTTCTTAACTTTGAAAAGTTAAAAAAGTCTATTTAGTTTCTCTTCCGATAAAGAAAAAAAAAACTCTCATTCTCGAAAGTGTCCATTAAATCACCAACCTTTAAGACAAAAGTTTAACATGCACACACACACACACACACTCAGACACACTCAGGCACACACACGCACGCACACACACACACACTCAGACACACAAAGACACACAAACGCACACACACGCACACACAAAGATTCATTTGACAGGTTCACTGGCCATTTTACCTCTAATTATGAACCTTTAGCAGACAGTTCCTGCTTAATATTAACCTTTAAGTTGACAGTTTAGCTTCAATAATTCACATTTTCCCACCGTCATGTTTCACTTTAACTGCTGCTAATAAGAGGCAAGTGAGATCTTTGTTCTATAACATCAAGAGACCTTTTAGATTTTGACAAGCTTATAGCTGAGTTATGATTTGGTATTTCCAATATTTCTGTCTAGAGTTTAGATATATTATATGGCCAGAGGTATGTGGACTTTTAGTTCTACTATAAAACGGGCCATGTTGCTTGCTACGGTGGGCCCCTGTTTGTTTGACATACCCTTTGTTTACACACCAGTTTACAGAGCCTAGGCTGTGTGTTAACTGACTGCACCTTCTTCTAAAATTCGGTCTTCAAAACCATAACTAAATTGTGCCCGTCACATTGCTTGTACGTTCTGAAGCTACAGGGCTGCAGATGACACATATCCAAACCCTCAGAATAATGAACTTTTTTACCCTCTTGTTTATTTTCTGTACTGGGTCTATTGTGCTAAATTCTGTTATACGTACACCGTTATTGGGCCCCCACACACGCACACACACACACACATGCACGCAGACACATGCACGCAGACACACACACACACACACTCCAAAAGGTGTTTACTGGCTTATTTGAGGCCTTGCCACCTTGGTTGAAAAATGTTTTCAAAAATGTATAATTTTCTAATAATTTTTCTCTCTTTCTGTCCCTTCCCTGTCTTGTCCGACTATTTGTATATTTCCTTGTCTACCTCATTGTCTCTCCTCCCTCTCACCCATTCATTCACTTGTTCACTTACTCACTCACTCACTCACTCACTCACTCGCTCACTCACTCACTCACTCGCTCACTCACTCGCTCACTCACTCACTCACTCACACACACACACACACACACACCCTCCCTACCACACACACACACTCACACTCTCCCTCCCTCCCACACACACACACCCTCCCTCCCACACACACACACACACACACACACACACACACACACACACACACACACTCATTCATTCATTCATTCACCCAGTTAAAGGTCTTCATAGCGACCAGTGGTGTGGGGGGCGGCCCTGCGTTGCCGCGGGCGCTGGAGATCGTCGAGGGCAACGTGCGCTGGCACCGTCTCCATCGGCGACAGTTCTACCAGTGGCTTCGCAAACCGCCGAACCAATCAAACCTAGGCTAACGCTAAGCTAACTAGCAGGCACCCCATTAAAATGACTGCTAATTTTTTTCTGTTTCTTTTTTTAAGGTTATATTTTGGCATTTTTAATGTTTTAATGACAGTGTGGAGAGACAGTGATGGAATGGGGCAATTTTTATGTCTTTTTAGATATTTTTGGGGATTTACTTTTGATGTTTTATTGATTTTTAAAACTTAAATAATAATAATTTTTATTAATTATAATTATTTGTAATTATTATTACAAAAAATATTTTTTTTGGAGGCGATTTTTTCCATGCTTTATTAGACAGTGTTGTGGAGAGACAGAGATGAAATGTGTCAGAGAGGGGAATGACATGCAGAGAACGACCCGGGCTGGATTATAACCCGGGTCTGCTGTGAAGAGGACTGAGACTGTATGGGGGGACGGGGACGGGGACGGGGGGTGGGGGGCTCTAACCACTACACCACGAGCACCCTCCCCCCCATTTAAAGTGACTGTAAATTCGACTTTGTAGCTAATACATGCTAATTCACCGGTTAGCTTACAGATGCAGTCAGGTAGAATGGGAAAAAAATATAGAAAGAGGAGAAAAGATTGATTTTTTTTCTTTGTTTTTTATTAGCAAATAAATGTTTAGCTTTGAGTCAACCCTTTTAGTTTCCTGTCCCTTAACGGATAATTCAGAAAGTGGGCTTGGAAGAACGTATAATGTCGGGCAAAGAAATTAAATTTAAAAGACTATCTGGGTGTTGCTATATGCCGACGATGTGACAGTGGTGTAAAATGAAACTGTTCATATGGAGGACTTGGCACAATTTGAATTTATCTTTTTTGAACTTGTATGGTTTGTGTGATTAATTGGACCCTATCCCTGCGTTCCAATCCCCATGCTTATACTCCATACTATTTAGAATACCAGAAAAAGATTTAGGATGTCCCAATACATGCACGTCAATTGTAGTATGCTGAAAATACATAAATGCCCCCACTAACTCCAATAGCATTTTGGAGTATTCGTCTTTTATTCTTGACATTTCTCGACATGATGAAAAACAATTCTGATTTTTTTTCTTTTCTCTCCTGTCTGTGGCCCTAAAACTCTTCTGTAAAAAGTGAAATGTACAGTACAAACTTTCATGAAATGGAAAGAAGAAGGCACAGGTTTTAAGAGTTGTGACAAGAAGTCATAGAGGTAGAAGGTCACAGAGAGGGATGTAGCGTAGTAAAAAGAAAACAAGTATGTGATTTGGAACGCAGGGTGTGAAAAGGAACTGACAGGCATGGCGGATTCTGTAGCATGATGGAATTTGGTTGTTCGAAGGATTTTTAACATTTTGACAAAGTAACATCTTGGCCAGTCAAGTCAAAATCGTCCGCTGTACATTTCCGAAAAGTTTCGGACTCTCCAATGGACTTATAAAGGACATTCCTAGCCTCAAAGGACCTCACCTGGCTTTGAATTTAAACAATGTAATGGATTAATTTTGGTGTGGCGACTTCTTCAATGGATAAGGATGATTGCAGATGACAAAATCTACGAAAGAATTCTACCTGACAAATTTGTATGGCTAAATGGATATAACAACTTGTTAGAAGTTTTGACCACTTCAAATATGGTGGATTTTTTTTTCTGTGCAACGGACAATACAAACGAGAAATTATTCTGGATTTTGTTGGACCGAAAGCATATTTTGGACAACCCCATGTTCCTTGGAGTGCACAGTGAAATTTCGTCTTACATTGCTAAAACTTTACGAATCCTACAACTTCACGGATTTCAAACAATGAAGATCGAAACGTTTGGTGGACTCTAAAAGTAAAGGATATTTTTTTTCTTCTCGCAGCATGGATTGTACAGTTTTAAAAGGAGGCTTTGCAATGATATGGACTTAAAAATTTGCAACGGATTTTTACAGTGGGTGTGTGTGTGTGTGTGTGTTTATCTCCCTTATTTTCTCCCCTCAAGACTTTAAAATGTGTTTAAAACTGGATTGGATGAACTGGACATGAAAAAAAAAAATAGACGGATGAATACACAACATAAATTGTGGATACTTTTTCGGAAAGGACTTAAAAATGAATCGAAACGTGCTTTTTGAAAAGTGTGGTTGGCGCTGTTTAAACTTGTTGCTAAAATTTAAAAATACCTTATTGTTTCCCCCTCTGTTTGGATCCGGCTTTGATGTTAAATAATTAAGCCATATATGAATTAATGGGCCTGCCTGCTTCTATTCAACTGTGTGTCCAGTGATTTGTGTGTGTGTGTGTGTGTGTGTGTGTGTGTGTGTGTGTGTGTGTGTGTGTGCGTGTGTGTGTGTGTGTGTGTGTGCGCGTGCGTGCGTGCGTGGTGAAGATAAAGATGGTGTGTGATACAGCAATCGTGATTTTGAAAATTATGATAATTCAAATTATTGTGATTATGATAGAGATGATATTATGATATGATACTTGAAAAAGGCGAATTGGTATTATAACTATCAAAGTGAGTATTCAATCCATTTCTAACCTTTATTGTCCTGACAGGAAATGTTGCTTGACACATTTAAAAGCACAGAAACAAACCTGTACAATGTCAAAAATAAACTCTGTAAAATCGTACAAATATATTAAAAAATGTTAATGTGGAATTGGAAAGAAAACAAATTGTGTTTATGATGATTATGACGGTGGCGACTTGGGACGAAATATATGACGGACACAGGAAGTTGCAAAAGTAGAATTCAATTCTCTTTAGCCTATACTGTATGAACTGCTGTTGGTTGTCATGTGTTTTACTGAATGGACGATATTAAAATGGTTAAGCTTATAGTGTGTGTGTGTGTGTGATGCAGTTTTTGTTTCAGTTAAAGACCTACTTCACCAGTGGAAATATGAAGGTGTGTTGAACTCTGAGATCCTATTTAGTATAAATGTGCAAAAAGTTTAGAAATCGGTTCATCCTAGCCTGAGAAAAGGCAAAAAGAGTGTTTTATGGTCTCACTGTCTAACCATACATTTGACATCACACTAGTAAAAATGTAGCCTGGTGCTACCAGACCATCGTACTTCATTTCATTTGTACAGAAGGTCTGGCAGTGCTGTAATTGGCAAATGTTCACTCATGGAGGCGGGTGTCTGCTAAAGTTTAAAACTATTGGATCTGCCCAGTGCCACTCTGGATTAGCCAACCAATCGCATAACGTTTGGTCGTCACGTGTGTCATGAGCCGGCTTCTGGCAACTGAAACTGGAGCGCGACTTCGACGTCATCGTTCTCAGCCACTCGCTCTGTTCACTGATTGGACCGGCTGTCGAATCTCCGGCAAAACTGGGAAATGGGCTGTACACCCAGACTGACTACTGAAGGGAAAATAAAATTTGGCCGGAAGTAGGCGGGCAGGCGGAGCCAAGCTAGTAAAAATGTAGGGTTAGGATTAACAGGACAGCTGGGCCAAGGGAAGACTGAGGGAAGACTGAGGAAGAAAAACCTCATGTATTATATTATGATAGAGATTTTATAATGATAGAACGCCGGTTCCGTATGAAGTATTGCCTGTTGTTGAAGCCAAATGCAACTTTTTTTTTTTTTCTTTTTTTTTTTTTTTTTTAACCTTTATTTCTACAGGTATATCCCATTGAGACCGAAGACTCTTTTGCAAGGGAGACCTGTTCCCATTCCCACACACATTCATACACTGATAGCAGACTAACTATCGACATTCACACGAGGCAAGGTGGGTGAAGTGTCTTGCCCAAGGACACAACAACTGTGACACAGGTGGCAGGGCGGGGATCGAACCTCCAACCCTTTGATCATCGGCCGACCCGCTCTACCACCTGAGCCACAGTCGCCCCAAAACTGTATTCATACTATTGAAATATCACCTATCAGTCGAAATTATGCCTAAGAATAATTTGCTCTCTGTATATGTTTATTAGCATCAATTGTATTGTGTGAATTCCTTAATACCCAGACAAAGATCTCCTCACACACACACATACTCACTCACTCACTCACTCACTCACTCACACACACACATACACACTCACTCACTCACTCACTCACTCACTCACTCACTCACTCACTCACTCACACACACACACACACACATACTCACTCACTCACTCACACACTCACTCACTCACTCACACACTCACTCACTCACTCACACACTCACTCACTCACTCACTCACTCACTCACTCACTCACTCAGTCACTCACACACACACACACACATACTCACTCACTCACTCACTCACTCACTCACTCACTCACTCACTCACTCACTCACTCACTCACTCACTCACTCACACAAACAATACATAGAGTTAAAATGTGAAAACATCTTTCTGCCAGTTCTCCATGTTATAAATCTGCTGCTAAAAATTGCTGTGTGATCTTTTGCTACTGTCTCCCGCTGAGAGGCAGCTTGCCAACTGCTGTCAACAACTACTGACAAGCATTCTCCTGAGTGTGTGTGTGTGTGTGTGTGTGTGTGTGTGTGTGTGTGAAAAATCAACATTTCATATTGCACTATAGACCCTTTGGAGGGGGGGGGGGGCTCTTTTTCATGTTTTTTTTGACAGTTTGTAGAGACAGAGATGAAATGGGTCAGAGAGGGGAATGACATGCAGGGAACGACCCGGACACACACATACACTCACACACACACACACAAATCCTCAGCCCTTTCTTTCTCATCACCCGCGGTTACAAACTTCACGTTTTGCCTTGGAAAAGAATAAAAAAGCGCAGACAGATTCAATTTGGGGTTGGAGTAACTGGCAGACTGACTCTACTGTGTGTGTGTGTGTGTGTGTGTGTGTGTGTGTGTGTGTGTGTGTGTGTGTGTGTGTGTGTGTGTGTGTGTGTGTGTGTGTGTGTCTGTCGTTTCCATTCATATATAACACCAAAGTACTCGTCCTCTTTCTCTCTCTCTATCATCTCTTTAGCTCATTTCTCTCTCTGTCACTATCTTCCCGAGTCCCATTAATCTCCCGACAACAGACACACACACACACACACACACACACACAGAGGGAGACGCACACACACACACACACACACACATAGTACCAACTCTCAGTTTGTATACAAGGCGAGATTTCCCACGATGCCCCTGTGAAAAACAGCGGAGTCATTTATCACTGACGATGAAGTTTAAAGAGATGTCACACCAACCCAGTCTCATAGTGAAATGTAAAATAGCTACATTGGTCCACTGTGCAAAATGTAGAGGTTTCACAATAAAGGCCTTGAAATTATGAATTACCTACATTTGTTCTGGGTTTCGTTTCGGCCGGGAGGACTTGAAAGTCACGTGACATGTACGCTGTCCATTAGGAATGAATAGGGGGAACAAATGTAGGTAATTCACAATTTCAAGGCCTTTATTGTGAAACCTCTACATTTTGCGCAGTGGATCAATGTAGCTATTTTACATTTCACTATGAGACTGGGTTGGTCACACACACACCTTCCCTACCCCCCCCCCCTCTCTCTCTCTCTCTCTCTCTCTCTCTCTCTCTCTCTCTCTCTCTCTCTCTCTCTAAAAACCGGTGACCACTGCTACGAAGGCCGGAGCCAATATGGTACGCGCTCTATTTTAGTGGATTTTATGGAAATTGAACGTAAAAGTTCTGAGAATATATTGAAAAAATTTGAATAAAGCTCTGGAAAAAAATGAAGAGACTGCACCCCAAATTTTCACTGTTTCTCGTTTTACTCTTTAGAGGAGCGGTTCCCAAACTTTTTTAGCCGCGCACCCCCTTCTATGTCCCAACCAGGTTGACCCACCCCCTTCTATGTCCCAACCAGGTTGACCCACCCCCTTCTATGTCCCAACCAGGTTGACCCACCCCCTTCTATGTCCCAACCAGGTTGACGCACCCCCACACATTAAAAAAAAAAAATGCAACAAGCTTTTTTATAGCCATATTAAAGGTGGCATGTTCAATCATGCTCAAATGACCAGAACACACATGATAAAATAATCACGATCACAACAAGGGGCAGAAAGCAGATAAAATGGGGAAAATATTATAGCCTAATATTTTGAGTCACGTTGAGCAACAATTGCAGCAAGTTTAAATGACCGTGGAGCAAACAACCCCGTCATCATAACACAGGTTATGGAAATAAAATCAGAACGCCAGTCATTTGAAATAAATTGCGAGAATGAATGTAGAGGCCACCAACTAGGTGCGCATATGCGTAGAAGAAGATAACGTCGCTTAATTTTGAATAGCCTCCATTTATTTATTAATTAAAATTCAAGTTTTTGGTTCTAAATTTTACAAAGGAAATGTTTATTTACACGTCTTTATTGTGTGGGGAAAAAACACTGTACCCGTATTGGTCTGAGTATAAGACAACCCCGATTATTAGACAAACCCCCCGTTTTTCAAAACTCAACTCAATACATTTTATTTATTTAAATAATGTACGAAAATAAAAACGCATTGAAAAAAAACACTT
>CASHTC010000210.1:15000-18120 GCA_949357725.1 Hyperoplus immaculatus
GGGACCAAGCCAGGAGGGGGGGACCAGGCCAGGAGGGGGGAGACCAGGAGGGGGGGACCAGGCCAGGAGGGGGGGACCAGGCCAGGAGGGGGGAGACCAGGCCAGGAGGGGGGAGACCAGGAGGGGGGGACCAGGCCAGGAGGGGGGGAGACCAGGAGGGGGGGACCAGGCCAGGAGGGGGAGAGACCAGGCCAGGAGGGGGGAGACCAGGAGGGGGGGACCAGGCCAGGAGGGGGGGAGACCAGGCCAGGAGGGGGGGGGGGGACCAGGAGGGGGGGACCAGGCCAGGAGGGGGGGGGGGACCAGGCCAGGAGGGGGGGACCAGGCCAGGAGGGGGGAGACCAGGCCAGGAGGGGGGGACCAGGCCAGGAGGGGGGGGGGACCAGGAGGGGGGGACCAGGCCAGGAGGGGGGGGGGGAGAACAGGAGGGAGACCAGGCCAGGAGGGGGGGGAGACCAGGAGGGGGGGAGACCAGGCCAGGAGGGGGGGACCAGGCCAGGAGGGGGGAGACCAGGAGGGGGGGACCAGGCCAGGAGGGGGGGAGACCAGGCCAGGAGGGGGGGGGGACCAGGAGGGGGGGGACCAGGCCAGGAGGGGGGGAGACCAGGCCAGGAGGGGGGGACCAGGCCAGGAGGGGGGAGACCAGGAGGGGGGGGACCAGGCCAGGAGGGGGGGACCAGGCCAGGAGGGGGGGAGACCAGGAGGGGGGGACCAGGCCAGGAGGGGGGGACCAGGCCAGGAGGGGGGAGACCAGGCCAGGAGGGGGGGGAGACCAGGCCAGCAGGGGGGAGACCAGGCCAGGAGGGAGGGGGGACCAGGAGGGGGGGACCAGGCCAGGAGGGGGGGACCAGGCCAGGAGGGGGGAGACCAGGAGGGGGGGACCAGGCCAGGAGGGGGGGACCAGGCCAGGAGGGGGGAGACCAGGAGGGGGGGACCAGGCCAGGAGGGGGGGAGACCAGGAGGGGGGAGACCAGGAGGGGGGGACCAGGCCAGGAGGGGGGGAGACCAGGCCAGGAGGGGGGGGGGACCAGGAGGGGGGGACCAGGCCAGGAGGGGGGGAGACCAGGCCAGGAGGGGGGGGGAGACCAGGCCGGGAGGGGGGAGACCAGGAGGGGGGGGAGACCAGGAGAGGGGGACCAGGCCAGGAGGGGGGGAGACCAGGCCAGGAGGGGGGGGGGGGGAGACCAGGCCAGGAGGGGGAGACCAGGCCGGGAGGGGGGAGACCAGGAGGGGGGGGGGAGACCAGGAGGGGGGAGACCAGGAGGGGGGAGACCAGGCCAGGAGGGGGGGACCAGGCCAGCACTGAGAAACCTGTAGCCAAAATTTTCCCCACAAAACACACGTTACGTATGCTGTCTGAATGCAGGGGTGTGTGTGTGTGTGTGTGTGACTAGGTGTGTGTGCGTGTGCAACTGCTTCCCTGTGTGTGTGTGTGTGTGTGTGTGTCTGCCTGCGTCTGAGTCTGTGTGTGTGTGTCTGTGTGTGTCTGTGTCTCTGTCTGTGTGTGTGTCTCTCTCTCTCTCTCTCTCTCTCTCTCTCTGTGTGTGTGTGTGTGTGTGTGTGTGTCTCTCTCTCTCTCTCTCTCTCTCTCTCTCTGTGTCTCTCTGTGTGTGTGTGTGTGTCTCTCTCTCTCTCTTTGTGTGTGTGTGTGTGTGTCTCTCTCTCTCTCTCTCTCTGTGTGTCTCTGTGTGTGTGTGTGTGTGTGTGTGTGTGTGTGTGTGTGTGTGTGTGTGTGTGTCTCTCTCTCTCTCTCTCTTTGTGTGTGTGTGTGTGAGATGAGCCCTTCCTGGTAGAAGATCATTAGTGAGTCAAACAGCAGCACAGATGAGCGGTTGGGATAATGGCCGACATTCATCTAAGTCTCAGTCTCACTCCAACTGCCGCTAAACGCTCACAACACAACGAGGGGGGGAAATAATGGTGGAGGAAAACTAGTGCAGACTAAATGACAGACAGACAGACAGACAGACAGACAGACAGACAGACAGACAGACAGACAGACAGACAGACAGACAGACAGATAGATAGATAGATAGATACATTAGATAGATAGATAGATAGATAGATAGAAAGATAGATAGATAGATAGATAGATAGATAGATAGATAGATAGATAGATAGATAGATAGATAGATAGATACAGACAGACAGACAGACAGACAGACAGACAGACAGATAGATAGATAGATAGATAGATAGATAGACAGGCAGGCAGGCACATACACACACACACACACACACACACACAATGAGAGGAAAAAATACTTCATGGAGGAAAACTAGTGAAAAAACAACTCCTAGTATGTATATCTGTGTCAGTTTATATCTCATCTTAACATATTTGAAGGTGTATTTTAGAAATCGGATCATCCTAGCCTGAGAAAAGGCAGAAAGAGTGTTTTATGGTCTCACTGTCTAACCCTACATTTTCCCTTGTGTGACATCACACTTGGTAAAATGTAGGTTTAGGATTAACAGGACAGCTGGGCCAAGTAAAGGGAAGATTGAGGGAAGACAAAACTCATTCATATTAAAATAGAGATTTTATAATGATAGAATGCCGGTTCCATATGAGTGAAGTATTCCTTCCTGTGGCTCAGGTGGTAGAGCGGGTCGGCCGATGATCAAAGGGTTGGAGGTTCGATCCCCGCCCTGTGTCATGGTTGTTGTGTCCTTGGGCAAGACACTTCCCCCACCTTGCCTCGTGTGAATGTCGATAGTTAGCCTGCTGCTATCGGTGTATGAATGTGTGTGTGAATGGGAACAGGTCTCCCATGCAAAAGAGTCTTCGGACTCAATGGGATTTACCTGTAGAAATAAAGGTTAAAAAAAAATAATAAATAATAACTCATTGGTACAAGACTACAATTAACTAACTATTGTACAATTCAAGTGTAAGCATTTCACCCTCACACTCTCCCTCCCTCTGTAGAATCATATAATCATGTGTTAGGAAGAAATACTGCTACTGCTTTAGGGACAGGAAATAAAAGCTTGTTGCGTAAGATTTTAACACTCCACCCACTTTTGGTGTGATCAATCCTTTGCCCGGGCACACAGTCCATTTCTATCTATCAGGCGGGGGGAGGGGGGGCTGTGTGTGTGTGTGTGTGTGTGTGT
>CASHTC010000212.1:0-17500 GCA_949357725.1 Hyperoplus immaculatus
ATAAACAAATTGATTAAAAACTGACTAAACGTTCCCAGTTGTGACTGTAGAATAAGGCAGATGGGGCGCTTGTGGTCCAGTGGTCAGAGCGTCGCCCCCCCCGGGTTAGAATCCAGCCCGGGTCGTTCTCTGCATGTCATCCCCCCCCCCCCTCCCCTCCCTCCCCTACCCTACATAGAGTCTCAGTCCTCTTCACAGCAGACCCGGGTTAGAATCCAGCCCGGGTCGTTCTCTGCATGTCATCCCCCCCCCCCCCTCCCTCCCTCCCTCCCTACCCTACATAGAGTCTCAGTCCTCTTCACAGCAGACCCGGGTAAGAATCCAGCCCGGGTCGTTCTCTGCATGTCATTCCCCTCTCTGACACATTTCATCTCTGTCTCTACACACTGTCTAATAAAAGCAAAAATGATAATAATCAAACAATAAATAAAAGTTCCCAGTTGTGACCCTGACCTGTGTTCCCCCCGGTGTCCCCCCCTGTGTTCCCCCCGGTGGTCCCCCCCTGTGTCCCCCCCTGTGTTCCCTGGCTCCTCCTCCCCCTGACCTGTGTTCCCCCCGGTGGTCCCTGGCTCATCCCCCCTCTGACCTGTGTTCCCCCCGGTGGTCCCTGGCTCCTCCCCCTCTGACCTGTGTTCCCCCCTGTGTTCCCCCCGGTGTTCCCCCCTGTGTTCCCCCCCGGTGGTCCCTGGCTCCTCCCCCTGACCTGTGTTCCCCCCGGTGGTCCCTGGCTCCTCCTCCCCCTCTGACCTGTGTTCCCCCCGGTGGTCCCTGGCTCCTCCCCCTGACCTGTGTTCCCCCCCGGTGGTCCCTGGCTCCTCCTCCCCCTGACCTGTGTTCCCCCCGGTGGTCCCTGGCTCCTCCCCCTCTGACCTGTGTTCCCCCCTGTGTTCCCCCCGGTGTTCCCCCCTGTGTTCCCCCCCGGTGGTCCCTGGCTCCTCCCCCTGACCTGTGTTCCCCCCGGTGGTCCCTGGCTCCTCCTCCCCCTCTGACCTGTGTTCCCCCCGGTGGTCCCTGGCTCCTCCTCGCCCCCTGACCGGTGTTCCCCCCGGTGTTCCCCCCTGTGGTCCCTGGCTCCTCCCCCTCTGACCTGTGTTCCCCCCGGTGGTCCCTGGCTCCTCCCCCTGACCTGTGTTCCCCCCGGTGGTCCCTGGCTCCTCCCCCTCTGACCTGTGTTCCCCCCGGTGGTCCCTGGCTCCTCCCCCTCTGACCTGTATTCCCCCCGGTGGTCCCTGGCTCCTCCCCCTGACCTGTGTTCCCCCCGGTGGTCCCTGGCTCCTCCCCCTCTGACCTGTGTTCCCCCCGGTGGTCCCTGGCTCCTCCTCCCCTCTGACCTGTGTTCCCCCCGGTGGTCCCTGGCTCCTCCCCCTCTGACCTGTATTCCCCCCGGTGGTCCCTGGCTCCTCCCCCTCTGACCTGTGTTCCCCCCGGTGGTCCCTGGCTCCTCCCCCTCTGACCTGTGTTCCCCCCGGTGGTCCCTGGCTCCTCCTCGCCCTCTGACCTGTGTTCCCCCCGGTGGTCCCTGGCTCCTCCTCCCCTCTGACCTGTGTTCCCCCCGGTGGTCCCTGGCTCCTCCTCCCCTCTGACCTGTGTTCCCCCCTGTGGTCCCTGGCTCCTCCTCCCCCTGACCTGTGTTCCCCCCGGTGGTCCCTGGCTCCTCCTCCCCCTCTGACCTGTGTTCCCCCCGGTGGTCCCTGGCTCCTCCTCCCCCTCTGACCTGTGTTCCCCCCGGTGGTCCCTGGCTCCTCCCCCTCTGACCTGTGTTCCCCCCGGTGGTCCCTGGCTCCTCCTCGCCCTCTGACCTGTGTTCCCCCCGGTGGTCCCTGGCTCCTCCTCGCCCTCTGACCTGTGTTCCCCCCGGTGGTCCCTGGCTCCTCCCCCTCTGACCTGTGTTCCCCCCTGTGGTCCCTGGCTCCTCCCCCTGACCTGTGTTCCCCCCGGTGGTCCCTGGCTCCTCCTCCCCCTGACCTGTGTTCCCCCCGGTGGTCCCTGGCTCCTCCTCCCCTCTGACCTGTGTTCCCCCCGGTGGTCCCTGGCTCCTCCTCCCCCTCTGACCTGTGTTCCCCCCGGTGGTCCCTGGCTCCTCCTCCCCCTCTGACCTGTGTTCCCCCCGGTGGTCCCTGGCTCCTCCCCCTGACCTGTGTTCCCCCCGGTGGTCCCTGGCTCCTCCTCCCCCTCTGACCTGTGTTCCCCCCGGTGGTCCCTGGCTCCTCCCCCTCTGACCTGTGTTCCCCCCGGTGGTCCCTGGCTCCTCCTCGCCCTCTGAGATGGCGATAACGCTCCCGTCCCCCTCGCTGCTGCTCCCGTCCACCTCCATGGCGTCCGGCGGCTCGTACACACACTGCAGGTCGTAGCTCTCCAGGCTGAGGGGCGACCGCGCAAAGCTCACCTGGGATGCAGAGAGGTTACAATACATCAAGTATAGAATAGACAGTATAAAGCTAACCTGGAATACATCATAAGATTAAATTACATTAAAGGTGCAGTGTGTAATATGACATCATCAAGAAAGTTCTACAAAGTTCTAGAATGCAACGCTCCCTGGGTAACCCCACCCCTTTAGAATAATAACAGAAGCTACAGTGGCCTTCAAGGACAAGAACAATTCTACATTTTAAACAATGCACCTGATGACATTCCAACTATGACACTTTCAAGATGGCGGCACTAGGCCTTGGTCCAAAATATGCAGAAATATGGACATATATGAGACCCTTTCTAAGGGAAAAAAAAATAATAAAAAAAAAAATTCAGCTATTATGCACTAAATTAAATGTACTTATGGATATTATAATTACTTTCTACAAAATCTGCTAGGAAATAAAACCCAAAATTCTACACACTGCAGGTATAAGTTTAAAATACATAAAGTATGGACATCAGGGCATGTTACTAGCTACGGTGTCCCCTTTGTTACATACTAGTTTACAGAGCCTAGGCTGTGTATTAACACTAGATCATTTACTTAACAGGGGAAACACATTAAGGTTAAAATAGCTTAAAGGAATACTTCACCCATACAGAACCAGCGTTCTATCATTATAAAATCACTATTATAATATAATGAATGAGGTTTTTCTTCCCTCAGTCTTCCCTTGGCCCCAGCTGTCCTGTTAATCCTAACCCTACATTTTAACCATGTGTGATGTCACGCATGGTAAAATGTAGGGTTAGACAGTGAGACCATAAAACACTCTTTCTGCCTTTTCTCAGGCTAGGATGAACCGATTTCTAAAATGTTTTGCACATTTATACTACATAGGATCTCAGAGTTCAATACACCTTCATATTTCCACTGGTGAAGTAGGGCTTTAAATAAACAATTTGATTAAACAACAGATAAAAGTTCCCAGCTATGTTTAGCGCCTAGCCCACTGACCAGCTCATGCAGGAAGTGGTCGGTCCTGGCCAATAGGAAAGGCCGCAGCTCTTCTTCTATGGTGGAATGGTCCTCCAAGCCGTGTCGCGCCAGTCGAGCCATTATGATGCGCTGCACGATATCCACCAATGAGCCGTGGGCGCCGTAAAGCACCTGATAGGGGAAACATGATGACACAAAACCTTTTTATTAATTTAACATTTTAGTTGTATGAATATTTTATTATATTTATTTATTTATACATTCATCTATTATTTAATTTTAATTTCAATTGTATATACCTGTATATTATTAATTTTTTTTATTTATTTATCTTTTATTTTATTTTATTTTTTTAAGAAATTACTCAATTTGTGTTCTTAAGATGGTGCAAATGTTTGTTTGTGTATGTTGTTAAAAAATAAAAATAAAAATAATTATCCCACAAGACTCATACAAAGCTACCCCCCAACATTAACCACAGTAATAGAGTCCATTTTACAACTCATGCTAACTTTACACCGTCGGTATTGTCTGATTACTTTACTCACCGTTAGCTCGCGTCGTAGCCACGGGCGCAGTCTGTTCAGGCTAACGGGGTTGTCACGGAAGCTCTCGGCGGTGATGTCACGAGGCCCCTGGTTCACCCCGTCGGAGACCCCGTCTGAGGAGAGGAGAGAGGGGTGTACACGTGTTATTCTCTAGTCTCCGGGGATTTGTTTTGGGTAATAAAATCACTTTTTGTGGCCATTTCTGGAAAAATAAAAATAAAAATAAAAAATAATAATAATAATAGCCTCGTTTGAGATGTCGCCGTCTTGCTAAGACCTGCGCAATTATGACGCTCGGCTTGCTGAGCACACAACATTTTTCCAGCATTTTTGTTGTGCGCTCAGCAAGACGCGCGTCATAGTTGCGCAGGTCTGAGCAAGACGGCTCCAAGTCGAACGAGGCTGATAATAATAAAAAGAAGAAGAAAAAAAATCAAATAAAAAGTAAATAATAATGGGAAAAAATGTAAAATAACTAATTAAAAATAGAATGCTAAAAATAGAATAAAATAAAAACACACTTTAAACTCACCCTGTACCGCTGGAACCCCTGGAACCCCCCTAACCCGTATAGCGCTGCGGTAAAGGGCCCTTCTGAGAGCCACTGTCTCTCTGTCTCCTCACACTCCCTCCCTCTCCCTGTCCCTCCCACACTCTTTCCGTCTCTCACCCCATCTCAGTCTCTCTATCGCTCCCTTCCTCCGTCCCTCCCTCCCTCACTCACTCTCTCTCTCCCTTCCTCTATCTCTCCCTCCCTCCCTCTCTCTCTCTATGTCAATCTACTCATAATATCTAATCAGCAAGTCCAAACTATTTGCATTACTTGAATGAAAAAAATAAGAAAAAAAATTAAAAATTAAAAACATTTAAAAAATAAATGAACCCCTCCATAGACACATTATATTGGCACCAAACACTCACCCTGTACCCCTGGGACCCCTCTAACCCGTATGGCGCGGAGGTAAAGGGCCCGTCTGAGAGCCACCGTCTCTCTCTCTCTCAGTCTCCTCACGCTCCCTCCTTCCCTCTGAACGCGTTGCCTAGCAGCCAGACGCGTCAGCAACCGCCTCGACGACCGGTCGTTAGCGACAACGGGCGCCGCGGCTCCACCGAGCGCCGAAAGACCCTCGAATATCACGCCACGCTCTGAAAGAAGACAGAAAGTTATCCATCTGTCTGCCTGTCTGTCTGTCTCTCTGTGTGTCTGTCTGTCTGTCTGCCTGCCTGCCTGTCTGTCTCTCTGTGTGTCTGTCTGTCTGCCTGCCTGTCTGTCTGTCTGTCGAATATCACCCCACGCTCTGAAAGAACAAGACAGGGAAGGTTATCTGTCTGTCTGTCTGTCTGTCTGTCTGTCTATCTATCTATCTATCTATCTATCTATCTATCTATCTATCTATCTGTCTGTCCGTCTGTCTGTCAGTCTGTCCTTCTAACTATATAATGTGTGGAGTTAGTTTCATGACAGTAAAGCATCTGAAAAGAGTTATAGGAATATGTATGATTGGAATGAGGGTTGAGAACCTTTCAAAGACTGAATCAGTCACTGTGAGTGGGAGACAGTTCATCAAAAACAACAAACTCTTTGGTCCAGAGTAAAAGTGATGACATTTCCTTCAAATGTTGAAAAATACATTGGGTGTGTGTGTGTGTGTTTGTGTTTGTGTTTGTGTGTCTGTCTGTCTGTCTGTCTGTCTGTCTGTCTGTACTGACCCTGTCTGCCTGTCTGTCTGTCTGTCTGTCTGTACTAACCCTGTCTGCCTGTCTGTCTGTCTGTACTGACCCTGTCTGTGTGTCTGTCTGTAGTACTGACCCTGTGTGATCTCATGTCTGTTGGTGTCCATGGGCTCGTCGGTGTCTGTGCCTGGTGGCAGCAGAGGCAGAGAGAGGTAAGGAGACTCCAGATACCACTCCCACACTCTGCCTGCTCTCTCTCTCCTCCAGCGCCTCGAGCCGCTGTCCCCCTCCCCACCGCGAGCCGACATCTCCTGGGACAGGGGGGAGACACACAGGGGGGGAGACACACAGGGGGGGAGACACACAGGGGGGGAGACACACAGGGGTTATGGGTATTTAGTTTAAAAAAAGAAGAAAAAAAAACATGTTCCAAATTATTTAAAAAAAACTAAACTAAGAAGCAGCAACAAAAATGTGCCTTAAAACACAGACGGACAGACAGACAGACCCACAGACAGACAGACAGACCCACAGACAGACAGACAGACCCACAGACAGACAGACAGACAGACAGACAGACCCATAGACAGGCAGACCCACAGACAGGCAGACCCACAGACAGGCAGACCCACAGACAGACAGACAAACAGACAGACAAACAGAGAGACAGGCCCACAGACAAACAGACAGACAGACAGACCCACTGACAGACAGACAGAGAGACAGACAGACAGACAGATGGACAGTACCTCTCCCTCTGCTCCTCTGTGTCTCCGGAGCATCAGTCTCATCTGGTGGTCGCTCCTAGCCGCCGACGCCATCGCTGCGACCATGGCAACAGTGGCGGCTACGCTACTGTTAGCAGGAGGCGGCCGCAGCGTGTACTCCTGGGGTCAACGATTAAAACAGGGATTAAAGGGCTGCTCCGGTGGTGTAGTGGATAGAGCATGTACCATATAGGCTCCGGCCTTCGTTGCAGTGGTCGCGGGTTCAAATCTGACCCGTGGACCTTTACTGCAGGTCATCCCCCCTCCCCCCCCCCCTCTCTCTCTCGCTCTCTCTCTCTCTCTCTCTCTCTCTCTCTCTCTGTCTCCCCATTTCAACTCTGTACTGTCTAATAAAGCTAGAAAATGCCAAAAAAAATAATCTAAAAAAAAAAAAAAATGCAACATACTGTATAAAAGAAGTAAATGACATTATATTATGATTAACAGCGTGTGAGTGAGTGAGTGTCTGTCTGTGTGTCTGTGTGAGTGAGTGAGTGAGTGAGTGAGTGAGTGAGTGAGTGAGTGAGTGAGTGAGTGTGAGTGAGTGAGTGAGTGAGTGAGTGAGTGAGTGAGTGAGTGAGTGAGTAAGTGTGTGAGTGAGTGAGTGAGTGAGTGAGTGAGTGAGTGAGTGAGTGAGCGTGTGAGCGTGTGTGTGTCTGTCTGTCTGTGTGTGTGTGTGTGTGTGTGTGTGTGTGTGTGTGTGTGTTTGTGAGTGAGTGTGTCTGTGTGAGTGAGTGAGTGAGTGAGTGAGTGAGTGAGTGAGTGAGTGAGTGAGTGAGTGAGTGAGTGAGTGTCTGTCTGTGTGTGTGAGTGAGTGAGTGAGCGTGTGTGTGTGTGTCTGTCTGTCTGTGTGTCTGTTACCTTGAAGTCGTCCTCCGCTCTGACTGAATGCAGGATGGAGGTGAATGGCTGTTTGCAGAGCGGACACTCGGCCTTGTTATGGGACCATTCCTGAGACACACACACAGAGATTAGATGGGTAAATGGTAAAATGGACTCCACTTATATATTCAAATATTCAAAGTGTGTATTGTCATATGCACAATAAGAAACATGTGTTCAGTCATACAGTGAATTTTCTTCCTTTGTTTTCCACAGACTGAATACCGAGAAGGAAACGTGAAAATATGCAATATAGGCCTACAAGCTGCAATGATACAGAATATACAATTTAAAAGGCAAATGGCAGAGCAGCAACTAGGTAAAACCACACATTTAAGTTAAATAAAGCTCTGCTCCCTGGTTTTTCACAGACCCAAAGCGCTTTACATTGTTTTGTACACATTCACACACACATTCATACACCGATAGCAGCAGCAGCTACCACGCAGGGTGCAAGCTAACTATCAGGAGACATTTAGGGTTCAGTGTCTCTTTGCCCAGGGACACTTGGACATGTCACACACACACACACACACACACACACACACACACACACACACACACACACACACACACACACACACACACACACGCACACGCACACACGCACACACACACCTTACCTGTATGCAGGGGAAGCAGAACCTGTGTAAACATCTATCCAGGTACGCCAGGTTGTTGAAGCGATCCAGACAGATTGGGCATTTAGAGTCCGGCGAGGCTTCTTCTTCTACGGCGGATAAAACGTTGCGCGCTGAGGCCGAGACGTTAGCCGAGCTGGAGGCCGCGGGCGCAGACGAGCTAGCTGCAGCTGTGGTCGAGGCGCTGTTTGAGTTGTTTGAGTTTTTGGTTTTTTTCCGTTTCCGGCTTTTGCGACTAGACGAGCTCTGTCTGCTGTTGGCTGCCGTGGATTCTTCTTCTTCTTCTTCTTCTTCTTGTGCCTCTGGTGCTGCTGTGTTTGTGTCTTCGGCTGCGTTTGTGTTTTCACTCCGGCGAACGCGTAGCTTCATACGTGTGGGCGCCATTACCTGGACGGAGACAGACATTGTGTTTTAAAGACAATTGTGTAAAATATGAATTTATTGATAACAAACATTCATATCCCGAGTCATGTGACCTGCTGGACAAGATGGCTGCTTAGGTTCCTTAGCGCAACCCAGCATTGTCAATTTCAATATTTTATACCGTTGAGACAACGTTTTTTTTTTTTTGGTCATTCGACGTCTTAAGCTGTCTGTAAGAAGTCATGGCCGATTCAACTAAAACAGGTCCGGTAACAAGAGGGAAATCTGAAATGGAGGCCCTGGCGGAGGCAGTGCTAGAGAAGCAACGTGGCTACCTTGAGTCACGCTTCGATCAACTTCAAACAATGGGAAAAGGCACAGAAGACAAATTAAAAGCTATCCAAACTGACTTGGTAGCCCTTACTGTGAGTATTGGCACAGTTAAATCAGATATGGTCAAGATACGGTCTGATGTTGTGGGCAACTCCAAGATGCTAGCCGACCATGAGAGTACGCTGGATTCAATTCAGCTTAAACTAGCTGATATGGAGGACAGAAACAGAAGATGCAACGTCCGCATCATTGGCCTAGCGGAAAGCCTCGAGGGGTCTAAAAACGCCATTCAGTTCCTCACACACTCGCTGCAAAAGTGGTTCCCATCCCTGCGCAACCTTGAGGGGGAGATCATGCGCGCCCACCGTGTTTACAATGACAACCACAAGAAGCAAGGTGCCTCTCGTACTCTGATCTTCAATGTTCTCCGATATACCACCCGCCAAAGCATTCTACGAGCCGCAAAGAAATCCCCCCTCACCATCGACGGGCGGAGGATTCGCTTCTCACCTGACTACAGCAGCTACACCGTTAAGCGTCGCCAAGCGTTCTCTCAGGCTATGGACATGGCCCGAGCCAAAGGTGTGGAATTTTTCCTGCTTTACCCCGCTGTGCTCAAAGTTAAAGAAGGCGGCCGAATAAAGACATTCCAGTCAGCCAGCGAAGCCGACGACTTCATCGCCTCCCTGCCGGGAGCGCAGGCTCTCCAAAGGGACGAAGACGGAGAGCAGCTGCCAACTTCAGCGTCGTCCTGAGGTTATGCAGTAGCAATCTACACCAGAAATTAGCAATACACACCGCTCTGGACTAATTCACATTGCTTGACTTTGACCGGGAGACGAGCCACAGCACTGGATTATTTATTTTTGTTTGTTTTTTATAATGTGGCTAGGCTCAATCGCCTGAGATTTTCACCATGATTTTGGACTAACGGGACGAAGGAGAGACGTTGCCGCTGAACACCGATGAGGACCACCACTTGTCTATTCGGCTTAAAACGGACTATTTATTTTTATTTTTGGTATTGGACGGATATTTTAGCCGTCCTGTTAGGCTACTTCTTTTCAACTTTTTACCCTCGCTTGACGATCTGAAGAGCTCGGCTTTTCTTTGTTTACTTTTTTTTTCTCTCTCTATTCTCCCCGTTTGTACGGAGCGTCGACTGGTAAGGTGTGTATTTTTCTGATTTAACAACATGGAATACGATAGCCTGTTATAGTGTTCTGTAGCTGATTTGATCGCATCTGCTGAATTTAATCTCTACGATGTTCTGTTATCAACGGTACAGTTAATACTTTAAAGGACTGGGTTGAACCTCACTGGTTAATCTTTTGCAGCCCCCTGTCCGTTAGGTCACGGACCAATCTAGATATATGTTAATCTACGTTTATGGATGTTGTTTTTTTGTTTGTTTTTGTCGTTGTGTGTTTTTTTGTTTTTTGTTTTTTGTCGTTGTGTGTTGCGTCACTGTCTTATCTGTTTTACCGGGGAAAATCAGCTGCGTTTGTTATGTTTACATCCAACTACGGGAAACCCTCAGAGGGATTTGGAATGCTCACCGAAGGAATTATCACTTACATATGACTGTTTTCATGGAATGTGTCATGTCTTTGAGCTTGTCGGAAATGTTGTTGGAAAATTAATATACAATGGGTGAATTAAATATGCTTGTCTGGAACTGCGGCGGGCTGAATGTGCCTCATAAAAGAACTAGTGTACTGACTATGCTGCGCCGTCGGAAAATTGATCTAGCTCTCCTACAAGAGACGCACCTTCTTAAAAAAGATGCTGGTCGTGTTGCTAATAAATTTTACCATACTATTGCTTCCTCTTCGGCTGACACGAAAACTAAAGGAGTTGCCATTGTAATAAGACGCACACTGAAAGTGAAACTGTTGGGCATATGGGCGGATACAGACGGTAGAATGACGTGTGCTAGAGTGGAATTGAACGGGAGAAAGGTGGCCCTTATCTCTGCTTATGCCCCCAATACTTTTGATAAAGATTTCTATGCAATGCTAACACAAAAAATGCTAGAGCTAACTGATTATGCATTTGTGGTAGGAGCTGATATGAATGCAGTATGGCATACAAACGATCGCTCAAGTGCAACTGCCTCTAGAGAGCAGGGATTGGCAACTGCGGCCTTACGGTCTTGGGCAGGGAGTTTGGGACTTGTTGACATGTGGCGCTCTGTCAACCCGACAGTGAAGGACTACACGTTTTTTTCAGGCAGACATAAATCCTTTTCCAGGATTGATTTTCTTTTTTCTTCGCCGCAACTTTTCCAAAAAATTGATAATGCATTGTTACTTCCCATTGCATTGTCAGATCATAAGGGAATACTCTGTCAGGCTACTTTGAGTCCTATATCAAAACGCGCCGCTAGATGGCGCTTTAATACCACATTATTAGGCAACGAGGATTATAGATCACAATTCTTGACCCAACTAAATGAATTCCTTGAATTCAACATAGGCTCAGTTGAGGACCCTAGAGTCTTATGGGATGCTGTTAAAGGTTTCATAAGAAGTAACGCAATATTGTTTTCCTCAAATTTAAGTAAGATTAGATCTGCCAAATTAAAAACTTTAGAAGCAGACTTTGCTAGAATAGACTCTATTTTGCAAAATAATTACTCTGAACAAACAGCATCTCAACGGGACATTGTAAAGAAGGAAATAAATGATATCTTAAAACAACGCTCTGAATTTTTAATGCATAGAACTAGACAGCGCTACTATTTCCAAGGGTCCAGACCTAGTCACCTTTTAGCCATGAAAATCCGATCTAGTGAGCACTTTGCAGATATCCCATCCATCAAAGCTTCCAATGGAAACATCTTAACTGAACCTAAGCAAATAAATGAGACTTTCCGCTCCTTTTACTCTAATTTATATCAGTCAGAAATCAAGCTGGATGAAGAAAGGTGCAACAACTTTCTTGGTCAATTACACTTACCTCAGCTTGCAGCAGGTGACTCTACTCATTTAGATGACCCGATTTATTTAGAAGAATTAAAATTGGCTGTATTTACAATGCAAAGGAATAAATCCCCAGGTCTGGATGGAATACCTCCTGAGTTTTATGTTACATTCTGGAGCAAACTAGGTCCACTACTCTTAGACATGATTAAAGCCTCTATAGATAAAGGGGGTTTCTCAAGAGATGTAAATATAGCTCTGATTTCATTACTATTAAAGAAAGACAAGGATCCAACCGAATGTCAAAATTATAGGCCTCTTAGTTTGTTAAATTCCGATCTTAAAATTTACGCAAAGGTGCTTGCCCGACGTATTCAGGACTATCTACCAGAACTAGTTAACTGTGATCAGACAGGATTTATAAAATCAAGGCTAGCCACAGATAATGTAAGACGTCTTCTCCATGTAATAGATGCTGCAAGTGTCAAAACTGAACCTGCAGCTGTGCTGTCCCTTGATGCTATGAAAGCATTTGACAGACTTGAATGGGCCTTTTTGTGGTCTGTCCTGGAAAAAATGGGTTTCGGTAAAGGTTTTATACATATGGTTAAGGTATTGTATTCTAACCCCTCAGCTCTTGTGCTCACTGGGCAATTATCTTCCACGCTGTTTCCGGTTACTAGATCTTCCCGCCAGGGTTGCCCTTTAAGTCCAGCACTCTTTGCACTTTCCCTTGAACCTTTAGCTCAAATGATTCGTCAATCTACTATCCTACAGCCTATCTCTTTTAATGACACTCAACACCATGTAGCATTATATGCTGATGATGTTTTAGTGTTTATGGAAAATCCAACACTTTCTTTGCCTAATCTGCTGTCTATTTGTGAGGAGTTTGGTGGTCTTTCAGGATTCAAAATTAACTGGTCCAAGTCTGCCCTCTTACCATTAAATGAGCCAGCTAAAACACTGCAAGCTCCAGCTAATGTTCCGATTGTTCAGCACTTTAAGTATCTTGGGATTGATATTTATCCTTCTATAAACCGCACTGTGACACACAATTACTCTGAGGCATGGAACAGAGTTAAAGCAGACATAGATAGGTGGATTTGCCTCCCTAATTCTCTTCGTGCCCGTATCTCAATAGTGAAAATGAATATTCTCCCAAGAATTAATTTTGTGAGCTCTATGATCCCCCTCTCTCCTCCTGTCAACTTCTGGTCAAAAATCCACTCTAGCATCTCACGGTTTATCTGGAATACAAGACGCCCACGTCTGAAATTAACCACTACACAGAGGAAAAGGGAAGATGGGGGTCTTGCAGTGCCAAATTTTAAATTCTATTTTTGGTCATTTACTCTTCGACCAATAACGGTTTGGTGTGACCCTACTGCCTCTGTCTCCTGGCGTAATATTGAAGAAAATATAGTAAGACCATGGAATCTGCAGGATGTCCTCTTTGCTAATATTGCAGACAAGCAATGTCAGTTACGCTTTGGCCCAATTGTTTCCCATCTCATTCGGACTTGGCGCACAGCTGAACGGGGATGTAAGATCTCCTGTAAATTGCATTCCCATTCACCTGTATATAATAACAAGGGTCTGTTAATTGGAGGGAGACCTATCTCACCATCTTATTGGAGTGGCAGTAACATTCGCCATTTAAAGGACATCTGTGATGACATGGGCTTATGCTCCTTCCAAGATATTCGTGTTGCATTTAACCTACCCGGTTCCTCGTTTTTTTTTTATTTACAGCTCAGATCAGCTCTTAAAGCACACGGTGTCCCATGGCAACAACCTTTGCCTATTCATCCAATGTATAAATTGTTTACGGTACTGGGTAAAAACAAGGGTATGGTGTCCAAACTGTATACGTTTTTTTTGGAGGCCTCATATGTTGATTTATCCCTAGACAGAGTATGGAGGAGTGACTACCCAGATCTGGACTCAGATTTTGATTGGAGAGAGGTGTGGGCAAACATAAAGGAGGCTTCTCGTAATCCCGACCATCAACAAATTCACTTTAATTATGCTCATAGGACATATTTAACACCACGCAAACTATACTGTATGAAGGCCATAAGTGATCCCTCCTGTACTTTATGTACTATGAAAACTCCTGGCACTTTCCTTCACATGATATGGGATTGTCCACCAGTGTCACAATTTTGGGCTAAAGTGGCATCTATAATATCTGACTTAATATCAGTAACAATACCAGTGACTGTGCCTGTCCTTTTGTTGAATGATTTCTCAAAGCTCAATGTCACCAAGCTTAAAATACGTATAGCACTGGCAGGCCTGACAGCTGCCAAAAAGATGGTTGCGGTGCGATGGAAGCCTCCTCACTCCCTTGTTGTCAGACACTGGGTCCTCACCTTTTTGGATGTAATTTATCTTGAACTTTCAACTGCTCGGATTAATAAGGCCACTGAGACCAATTTAAACAATTGGCACTCTGCCGCTAATTCTCTGAAAGAATTTTTAAAGTGACCTCTTTCCTGTAATGTTGCTAAGTAAACCGACAGAATTTCCCTGGTGTGTGTGTGTGTGTGTGTGTGTGTGTGTGTGTGTGTGCGCGTGTGTGTGTTCAGGTTGGTGTCTTTCTGTTTTGGTTGTTTGTTTTGACATGTTAGGGATGTATTTTCTTCTTTTTTTTTTGTATTATTTTACACTGACTGTGGCTTGTAACCTTTGAGATATTTCCCTAGCTGTCTTTATTCTATTTATTTTTATTTTTTTATTTTTTTATTTTTTTTTTTTTATTATTATTATTGTCTTTTTCTTTTATCTATACACTTCTATGTATCTATTACAAGTATGGGTACTGGATAAGTGTATTTTTTTTTTGTATATTATTATTTAAAATATGTCGTACTTTTGTCTGTTAATTTGTATTTTTGAAATAAAATAAAAAAAATGATCACAAAAAAAACAAACATTCATATCCCGAAATTTATTTTGTTTTGCATTCTAAATTTACTTTATATTTATATGGGGCACCTTATCTCTACCTTTATATCTGCACAGACAGACAGACAGATAGACAGATAGACAGATAGATAGATAGACAGACAGACAGACAGACAGAGACCTTGCACTACTGTTGTGTTTATTTATGTCTCAGGTGTTGCTCTCTGCAGTTGTGTTTTTTCTTCTCCTATATTGCACACACACACACACACACACACACACACACACACACACACACACACACACACACACACACACACAGCTGCTGTAATTGTTAATGTGCATATATGCCAAATAAACGTCTTGAATCTTGAATAAATATCAGGTAATCTAGTACGTAATAATAACCTGAAAATGGACACAACGCCGTCATGTTATAACGTTAAACGGGCATGTTGCTAGCTACGGCGGGCCCCCTTTGTTTACATGCCAGTTTACAGAGCCTGGGCTGTGTATAAACCATGGTATAAACATGTATACCAGGTAGTGGATTGTTGCGAGGTGATATTCACTGATTTTGACCGAACTTACATACGCTCTCCAGAATCACTGACTCCACCTTTAAAACCTCATAACATGTAAAACTACAAATACCTGCAACACGTCAACCTTTGTACAGTTATTGACCGTTGAGAATGTGTAGTTCTTAAAAATCGAAAGCCAACAGAAAGCTAAGCTAACTATCCAGCTAACTCACTCTTTTACGGGTGAAACCAATGAACTGTAATGCATAAAATATAAAAGGCTAAACAGTGCTACCCATCCGTGACATTAGCCGTGAACACACGACCATGCTAAAGCCGCATATATGCCCAGAAACAGCAGTGTTAGCATTTTAGCTTCAGTAACCTAGCTAGCTCGTTACCTGATTTTCTGGCTCTTCCACGGGGGTTTTCCTCCGCCTCCTGGCCGACCCACGGGCCACTGTGGGCGGCATCCGAGTCTACGTGTACCGGGGGCGGGTGTTTTCACAACGAAACTCCCGGTAAAGACGGTGAAATAAGAACAAACTGAAACATTTGTCGGTCGAGAGAAGCGAAGCTAGACTACAACATACACCGCTGGACTACAAGAGAGGCCGCGCGGGGCATGATGGGAAATCACACTTCCGGTTTAGTTTATTTTATTTTATTTTTTTAGACAAAGATTTTTAATTAAAAAAGATTCTCACTCCCACACAGATACAGCGGCTCTTTATTCTTCACCTGCTGCTGTTCGTCGGGATGTAAGTAATCCGACATATTATGTAAAAATGTGTTGTAATAAATAGTTGTGTTATAACTAAAAACAGACAGTTATAAAACGTATACAAACGAAATACAGACAATCAATAAACAGGTGCATTAAAAATATATAATAATAATAGAGAAAGTGAATTTTTTCAATAAACTTTCATATATTCAAGATTAATTACAAATAAAGAGAAATCTTAATTCCGTTTATTATTATTTATTTTGTTAAGACGAAGATTGTAAGTAAAAAATATTCTCCCCCTCTCCCCCTCCACCCTCCCACCACTCCCCCCTCCCGGATGTAAAATATCTGACATAATGTGAAAAATTAAATGTCTTCAAAAATTTAAAATATTTAAACTAGCCTATTTGTGTTGCAGTACCCACTCGGTCCGCGGTGGGAGTTGGCGCTATTGAGCAAACAAACTGTATTAACACAGGCAGAATAAAACAGGGATTATTATTGTAAACAAACAGTAGTCCTCCGCTATAAACAGTCTACCATGGGCTTTAAACGACTGTAATTCCCTGTCTCTTCCTCTGATTGGATATAAAACATGGCGATGTTGAGCAGACGGACTTTGGACGCAATCTACTCCCTGGTAAATGCAATAAATTCATTTATTTACCGGTAAACGTAACTAACGGCTAACGGTTAGCTACTGGCTGAGCTAACACGCTAGCGGTTAGCTGCTGGTTTAAAACTGGAAAACAAACGCAATTATTTATTTTTTTTCTTTGATCCAAGATTGAATTTAATTTTACTGTAAACTGAGTAAGGGCACAGCACAGGTATATAAGATATCATAATAACGGGGTTTGTGTCTCGCGATAACTTGAAAATAACAAGTTATAAGCTATGGTAATAAGTCTATAATTACCACCTGAAAATAAGTGATATGTTGACGCTGTAACAATATTAAAGAATACAAAAATATTCCATAATAATGTTAGAAAACCTAATAATTAAATAAACACACCTTACAATAACTTGAGGATATCTGGGAATAATGTGAAGTATCTTGATACATCCCTCTCTGGTTATTATGCACATAATGTTACTAATATGTTACTTATGACATCTATTGCGGGAGAGGGATCCCTTCGTCTGTCGACTCTCCCTGAGATTTCTAAAAAAAATAAAAATCCAGATTAAGGGTTTTTACTGTGAATTTTTTCCTTACTATCTATGGTTTTTTCTCAGCCGGTCACTCACTCACTCACTCACTCACTCACACACACACTCTCTCACTCACTCACTCACACACTCACTCACTCACTCACACACTCACTCACTCACTCACACACTCTCTCACTCACTCACTCACACACTCACTCACTCACTCACTCACTCACTCAATCACTCACTCACTCAATCACTCACTCACACACTCTCTCTCACTCACTCACTCACTCACTCACTCACTCACTCACTCACTCACTCAATCACTCACTCACTCACTCACTCACTCACTCACTCACTCACTCACACACACACTCACTCACTCACTCACTCACTCACTCACTCACTCACTCACACACTCTCTCTCTTTTGAACATAAACCTAATTCCTTCCGTCCTTATCTGTAGGTGTTACTGGGGCTGGTAATCTTGTCCTGGTCGTATGTGATCTACGCGGGCAGGGTCGCGTCTCATTGGCTGCTGGAGGAAAGGTCCCGCCTCCAACTCCAGGACTGACAGCTGATTGGACCAGCCAGGTAACAACAGGCTGCATTAGATATCCATGGATGAGAATTGAAAAAAAAAAGGTTCAAATTCTTTCAATTTCAAAATTGAATTGATCT
>CASHTC010000215.1:5000-24728 GCA_949357725.1 Hyperoplus immaculatus
CAGTTTTTACTGAAGTGCAAAATGCTTTTAATACAGTTTAAAAGAGCATTTCTACATTGAAACAACGGAACTATCGCTACGTAGTCTCAACGTTTGGCTTCTCAACATTGAGTAAACTAGCCTATACACTGCGTTTCCTTTTTAAGTCTCCGCCCTTCACTAATGTGCATTCATTTGGCTTGTAACTTAGCTGGAAACTGCACCAGAAACCTATTTATATTCCACATTTTCAAGCTATTTTTCCAAGTTGTGATTGTGTGCGCTTTGTTGTTCTCGCGAGATCTGGGACACACTCGACGCGAGATCAAAGTTCAAGCGACTAAAACTGTTATAAACATTAATTTAAAAGTTTAAAACGGGTCAATAAATAGTTTAATACGCAAAGATAAACGGCTCGGTTCATAAATAATACTCTACATATCAAACAGCTGCATTTACCGGGTCTAAACAGCTGGGTTTGAGCTGCTAGCCGCTAACAGTTAGCCTCGAAGTGTTGTGAATACTTTAGATCAACTTGAATGAATGAGAACTTTCCCTGTTTCACTCGAACACACGTTTACAGTTGTGTATAGGTGTTGTGACGTATTGCTAACCATCCCTGCCGTGGAAATAACCCGGTATCGCATTTAAAGATGGTCGCCCTACAACGACAACCAAACGTTTAGAGTGAATTACATTTAGGGTGAATTCGGGTAATGTCTGTGGGACAATTTTCGCAATTTTGACTTCAGCGACCTTTTGCGATATCTATCTAACACATAGTCTCAACACATTATACATCTCTGAAATCTGTAAGATGTTTTCTGTAACACCAGAAGAAGAAACATGTAGATATACCGAGAAGAGACATGCCACAACGATTAGAGTTCTTTGTGATTAAATAAATTAAATGTTCGGCCTAAATTTGATAATCTGGGACAGAAAATTAAAGCAATCGGGACTGTAAATATGTATTATGCTTTAAAACCTGTTGCATATTACTGTTATATTCTCCTTGTGGTTAATGTGTATCTCTGTTAACTAGTGATGGGCAAATGAAGCTTTTATGAAGCATTGAACCAGTTGAGCCAATGTTTCGAAAATAGGTTCATTACTGGAAGCTTCAGTGACAGTGACCTCTGCTGGCGAAGTGCGAGGCTGCAGTGGATTCAAAGTATCCCTGCTTTTAAAATAATTTGACGCACACACACACACACACACCCCACAAACCCAAATACTCGATATCATGATCTATTCACGAATAAAGATTGATCAAAATACAGATGTCTAAATTGTTCTTAAAAGGATTGGCCTAGCCCATGTCCAAATAGGCTAACTGATTTAGGCTAGGATATAATTGAAACAGCATTTCATAAATACTAAAGTACAGAAGATTCATTATGTCAAGAATAAAGACAGATAGTCCAACATGCTATTGGAGTTAGTGGGGCATCTGGGTATTTTCAGCATACTACAATTGACTGCATGTATTGGAACATCCTAAATCTTTTCCTGGCATACTAAATAGTAGGGAAGTATGGGGATTGGAGCGCAGGGAGAGTTTACAGAATTTATTTCCCAATAATGAGGAAGTTTGGATCATATTTACACCTTTAATGTCTTTTAAAAGAAATGTTTTTCAGCTGAAGGGTTTAACTTTATTATCTGAACGTTTTGCTCGTTTTAAAGCATCCATCTTTAAAGGGTCAGTGTGTAGTTTAAAGGGTCAGTGTGTAGTTTAAAGGGTCAGTGTGTAGTTTCAGAGGAGGGGGGTTTGTTTACATTCACAGAGCCTGCAGTTAGTTTACTAAACATATTTTCTCTACATGTAATTCTTAGTTTTGAATAATTCTATCATCATAAATCAAATTATCTTGAGGAACCTGGAACCAAACGTAAGACTAGAATATGTTTGTAAACCAAACTGTGGGCCCTGCTGCTGTAAACAACAACAGTGAAACAGTAACTTTTCAGGAAGCTTTCTAACTTCAAAACAGTGTTCCAGGGATCACATTTTCCTGTGAGTTTATTATGAGAATAAACCTTAGAAAATGTTTCACTTTGACACACACAGAGTTACACACTGCAGCTTTAAATGCATTTATAAAGTAAAGGAAATGTGTCATGTGCTTATTGTTTTGACATCTCATGATGTGCATTGATAACCCATGGTGTTAATACACAGCCTAGGCTCTGCATTGATAACACACATGGTGTTAATACACAGCCTAGGCTCTGTAAACTATTATGTAAACAAAGGGCCCTCCGTAGCTAGCGGCTATATGCCCTTTTACAGAGCCTAGGCCGTGAATTAACACTATAGCTTTTCCCCCCCACACACAGTACAGATAGATAGACAATGATTTTTGACAACAGGCATACTCTTGCTGGGGGGCGCCCTTAGCTCAGTTGGTAGGGCGTCCCCCCCCATGGGCCTCGGCCAGCAGCAGACCCGGGTTTGATTCCAGCCCGCGGTCGTTCTCTGCATGTCACTCCCCTCTCTGCCCCATTTCACCTCTGTCTCTACACTATCAATAAAGCATAAAAATGCCAAAAAATATCTTTAAAAAAAAAGGCATTCTCTTGCATATCCCTTCTCTCATAAGTTGTGTGTGACATCATACTAACGCTCTCCTCTGATTGGTCCTGTGTGGTGACGTCATAGTAACGCTCTCCTCTGATTGGTCCTGTGTGGTGACATCATACTAATACTGGTTTCTCATTGGTCCTCAGACGGTGGGAAAGAGCAGCAAGATGCTGCAGCACATCGACTTCAGGATGAGATGCATCCTGCAGGACGGACGCATCTTCATCGGCACCTTCAAAGCCTTCGACAAACACATGAACCTCATCCTGTGTGACTGTGACGAGTTCAGGAAGATCAAGTGAGTCTGTGTCTGTCTGTCTCTCTCTGTCTGTCTGTCTGTCTGTCTCTCTCTGTCTGTCTGTCTCTCTCTGTCTGTCTGTGTCTGTCTGTCTCTCTCTCTCTGTCTGTCTGTCTGTCTGTCTCTCTGTCTCTCTGTCTGTCTGTCTCTCTCTGTCTCTGTCTGTTCAAAGCCTTCGACAAACACATGAACCTCATTCCGTGTGACTGTGACAAGTTCAGGAAGATCAAGTGAGTCTGTCTGTGTGTCTGTCTCTCTCTCTCTCTCTGTCTGTCTGCCTGTCTGTCTGTCTGTCTCTCTCTCTCTGTCTGTCTGCCTGTCTGTCTGTCTGTCTGTCCAAAGCCTTTGACAATAATCTGTTAACACGGGGTAAAAAAGGCAGATGATCCATGTACCTGTGGCTCCTCATGTCAGGATTGTTGACAGCTGTCGATTAAAAATGTATTTTATCTGCAATAACATAAATTGTCACACTGCCATTGTAAAACACTTGTTCTTAATTACTCTTCTGTAGAAACTGAAAGTTGAGACGTGAATACAAACGCACACACACTAATGCATTGTTATCTTCAGACCTAAGAACTCCAACTCACTTACTCACTCACTCACTCACTCAAACACTAACTAATGCTTATTCTAGGGAAGGGCATTGTAAATTAGCAGAAGCTATAAATGCTGAGATGCTGAACACGTGTCTATGTGGAAGCAGCTCTCCCTATGAAATGACTTGCCATATGAATCCACACTAACGCTTGTATTGTCGTCCTCAGACCTAAGAACTCGAAGCAGCCAGAGCGAGAGGAGAAGAGGGTTCTGGGTCTGGTTCTGCTCAGAGGGGAGAACCTCGTCTCCATGACGGTGGAAGGCCCGCCTCCTAAAGACGTGAGTCTGACAGCCAATAGAAAGCCAGCCTGGGCTGATGTCATCATTAATTGCCAATAGGATTAGAAGATATGCATGCTGTTATGTCCTGTGTGAAGCTAGAGAAAATGAGATACCGTACTTTTCGGACCAGCCATCTCTTTCCCCACAATCCCCTCTGTGCACCAACTCTTACATGTGGTAATTAAACATTATAACACCTGCGGCTTATAGTCCAGTGCGGCTTATAGTGCGGAAAGTACGGTACTCGCTTCGTCAGTCCAGTGCAGGGTTTCAGGAAGCATGGGGACCTTTACTGGGCTCATTTCAGGCTCTGTAAAGGCAGTGGCTTGGGAGGGATTATTATTTTATGTTTCTTTTATTGTTTGTCTTGAAGAGTCCTAAGTTGTTTATCTGTCCTTTTCATTTCAATCTTTGTATAACAACTAACAACCTGGCACTTAAAAACTAAAGAGATTTTGATTCAAGAAGATATGTAAGCTAGAAAATAGAACCTACTAGAGGATGCTGACCGGAGGCCTGTTGCATAAAAGTGGAATTCAGATATCCAGGATGATTGACAAAGTCTAGTCTGGGCACTTTGGATCAGTCAGTTAAATCTCCATGGTAACTTATGTCCCTCCGCTTTTATGCAACCGGATCATGGCTAACGCAAGCCAGGATAACCGAACTATCCCGGGTTAATCCCTTATCTTGGTTTTATGCAACCGGCCCCTGCTGATGTCATCAATTCAGTTTTTAATTGATTTAGTTTTTATTATTTAAAGAAAACGTCGTGTACAAACACTCCCAGAACAATCATGTACACAGTCTAGTAGGTTTTGACATGTTGTCAGTTTGAGTGTTGACGTAGTGGAGTTGTTCCATGATTTAAAAGCATTCATATAAAAATAGTTTGACTATAAAATGCATTTCCTTTGCTTTGGGAGTTATGGAGAATCTGAAGTATTCATTCTTTTCTTTGTTGTTGTTTTTGTGACACAAACATATTATTTATCTAAATAATGTTAAGTATTCTGTTCAAGCCCCTAAATAGTTGTTTTCATTAATTCTCTCCCTGTCTCTCTATCTCTCTCATCCTCCCTGTCTCTCTCTCTCTCTCTCTCTCCCCCTGTCTCTCCCTCTCTCTCCCTGTCTCTCTCTCTCTCTCCCTGTCTCTCTATCTCTCTCATCCTCCCTGTCTCTCTCTCTCTCTCTCTCTCTCTCCCCCTGTCTCTCCCTCTCTCTCCCTGTCTCTCTCTCTCTCTCCCTGTCTCTCTATCTCTCTCATCCTCCCTGTCTCTGTCTCTCTCTCTCTCTCCCTGTCTCTCTCTCTCTCTCCCTGTCTCTCTCTCCCTCCCTGTCTCTCTCTCTCCCTCTCTCTCTCTCTCCCTGTCTCTCTCTCTCTCCCTGTCTCTCTATCTCTCTCATCCTCCCTGTCTCTGTCTCTCTCTCTCTCTCCCTCCCTCCCTCCCTCTCTCCCTCTCTCCCTCTCCCTCCCTCTCTCAGACTGGAATAGCCCGCGTGCCGTTGGCTGGAGTAGCAGGAGGACCAGGCGTGGGTCGGGCTGCAGGGAGAGGCGTGCCGGCCGGAGCCCCGATGCCCCAAGCCCCCGCTGGGCTAGCAGGGCCAGTGAGGGGCGTGGGAGGGCCATCACAACAGGTTAGTCTGTGTGTCTGTATGTCCCTGTGTCTGTCTGTCTCTCCCTCTGTCTGTCTGTGTGTCTGTCTGTCTCTCCCTCTGTCTCTCCCTCTGTCTGTCTGTCTCTCCCTCTGTCTGTCTGTCTGTGTGTCTGTCTGTCTGTCTCTCCCTCTGTCTGTCTGTCTCTCCCTCTGTCTGTCTGTCTCTCCCTCTGTCTGTCTCTCCCTCTGTCTGTCTGTGTGTGCTGGGCTAGCAGGGCCAGTGAGGGGGGTGGGCTGTTTGAGGGTTAACACTAGGTTTTAAGGACAGGCCTTTAAAGGGCTGTTTGAGGGTTAACACTAGGTTTTAAGGACAGGCCTTTAAAGGGCTGTTTGAGGGTTAACACTAGGTTTTAAGGTTCAGGTATGAATTAGGTTTATGTTAGGGTTAGTGTAAGGGTTGGGGTTAGGCATTTAGTTTGGATGGTTAGGGTAAGGGGCTAGGGAATGCATTATGTCAATGAATGTCCTCACAAGTATAGCCTTACTAACGTGCTTCTTAATAACCCCTCTGTGTCTGTATTAACCCTTCTCCCCCCCTCTCTGTGTCTGTCTGTATTAACCCTTCTCCCCCCCCTCTCTGTCTGTATTAACCCTTCTCCCCTCTCTGTGTCTGTATTAACCCTTCCCCCCCCTCTCTGTCTGTCTCTGTGTCTGTATTAACCCTTCCCCCCCCTCTCTGTCTGTCTGTCTCTGTGTCTGTATTAACCCTTCTCCCCCCTCTCTGTCTGTCTCTGTGTCTGTATTAACCCTTCCCCCCCCTCTCTGTCTGTCTGTCTCTGTGTCTGTATTAACCCTTCTCCCCCCTCTCTGTCTGTCTCTGTGTCTGTATTAACCCTTCCCCCCCCTCTCTGTCTGTCTGTCTCTGTGTCTGTATTAACCCTTCTCCCCCCCTCTCTGTCTGTATTAACCCTTCTCCCCCCCCCCCCCAGGTGATGACCCCCCAGGGCCGAGGCACAGTAGCCGCGGCAGCAGCAGGCCAGAGCATCGCTGGAGCTCCGACTCAGTATCCGCCTGGAAGAGGAGGACCCCCCCCTATGGGCCGCGGAGCCCCCCCTGGTATGCTGTCTGTCTGTCTGTCTCTCCCTCTGTCTGTCTCTCTGTCTGTCTCTCTCTGTCTGTCTGTCTCTCCCTCTGTCTGTCTGTCTCTCCCTCTGTCTCTCCCTCTGTCTGTCTGTCTCTCCCTCTGTCTGTCTGTCTGTCTGTCTGTCTGTCTGTCTCTCTCTGTGTGTGGCTTTCAAACCCTCTCCTAACCTCTGTTTTGTTCTAACCCTCTCTCTCCTCTGCTTGGTTGCAGGTATGATGGGCCCGCCCCCTGGCATGCGTCCCCCGATGGGTCCTCCAATGGGAATGCCTCCTGGCCGAGGGGCTCCGATGGGCATGCCCCCCATGGGCATGAGGCCGCCGCCCCCGGGCATGAGAGGTGAGATGAAGCTAGGGTTCACTAATGTCAAACGATGCAATACCAGCCTAGACTGTGTGTTTACAGAGGCTAGACTGTGTGTTTACAGAGGCTAGGCTGTGTGTTTACAGAGGCTAGGCTGTGTGTTTACAGAGGCTAGGCTGTGTGTTTACAGAGGCTAGGCTGTGTATTAACAGAGGCTAGGCTGTGTGTTTACAGAGGCTAGGCTGTGTGTTTACAGAGGCTAGGCTGTGTATTAACAGAGGCTAGGCTGTGTGTTTACAGGGGCTAGGCTGTGTGTTTACAGAGGCTAGGCTGTGTATTAACAGAGGCTAGGCTGTGTGTTTACAGAGAGGCTAGGCTGTGTGTTTACAGAGAGGTTAGGCTGTGTGTTTACAGAGAGGCTAGACTGTGTGTTTACAGAGAGGCTAGGCTGTGTGTTTACAGAGGCTAGGCTGTGTGTTTACAGAGGCTAGGCTGTGTGTTTACAGAGGCTAGGCTGTGTGTTTACAGAGAGGCTAGGCTGTGTGTTTACAGAGAGGCTAGGCTGTGTGTTTACAGAGGCTAGGCTGTGTGTTTACAGAGGCTAGGCTGTGTGTTTACAGAGGCTAGGCTGTGTGTTTACAGAGAGGCTAGGCTGTGTGTTTACAGAGGCTGGGCTGTGTGTTTACAGAGAGGCTAGGCTGTGTGTTTACAGAGGCTGGGCTGTGTGTTTACAGAGGCTAGGCTGTGTGTTTACAGAGTCTAGGCTGTGTGTTTACAGAGTCTAGGCTTTGTATTAACAGGCTGTGTGTTTACAGCTGGTAATGTCTAATGAAGTGATCTGGTTAAGGTGACGGGTCCCACCCCCACGTGCATGAAATTACTGGAAAAGTTTTTAACTTTAAAAGAGTTTATTTTATTTATTTTTTGGACTAATGGCTCGAGACAAACAGCTTCATAACTGAGGGTTAGAGGGTTAGGGTTAGAGGGTTAGGGTTAGAGGGTTAGGGTTAACAGCTTCATAACTGAGGGTTAGGGTTAGGGTTAGAGGGTTAGGGTTAGAAGGTTAGGGTTAACAGCTTCATAACTGAGGGTTAGGGAGTTAGAGGGTTAGAGGGTTAGGGTTAACAGCTTCATAACTGAGGGTTAGGGAGTTAGAGGGTTAGGGTTAACAGCTTCATAACTGAGGGTTAGGGAGTTAGAGGGTTAGGGTTAACAGCTTCATAACTGAGGGTTAGGGAGTTAGAGGGTTAGGGTTAGAGGGTTAGGGTTAACAGCTTCATAACTGAGCCGTGTGACTGGAACATTTCATGGAAAGTTTTAAAATGAATGTGTGGAACCCTTCTATAGTGTTACTTTCCCTTTACAGCTGGACTCAGGGAATGTGGTAACTGTTTCAACTGCCAATCAGATCACAGTATTAATAACCATGTGACCTCTCTTTCCCCTCTGTTGCAGGCCCCCCTCCCCCCGGCATGAGGCCGCCCCCCCCGCCCCTGAAGACGCCCCTCAGAAACCCCTCACACTCGACCTGGTGTATAGTTTTATTTCCTTTTTTTTTGTTTTTTTAAATGTTTTTGTGTTTTTTAATAAAGTTTCCAACAGGATGGTTTGATTTCAGTCTGCCTGTCTCTTTCTGTTCCTATGGTTACCAGATTAATAAAGTAACTGGCAGCCAATCAGAGCAAAGATGACATCATTCATATACCGGGTCAATTAAAGGTTAAAGTATTAAAGGTGTAGTCAGTGATTCTGGAGAACGCTTGTTGTCAAAATCAGTGAATATCTCCTCATGATCCGCTACCTGTCTGTACTAGCCTGGTCCTACCAGACCATCGTACTTCATTTAGCCTGGTCCTACCAGACCGTCGTACTTCATTTAGCCTGTTCCTACCAGACCATCGTACTTCATTTAGCCTGGTCCTACCAGACCATCGTACTTCATTTAGCCTGGTCCTACCAGACCATCGTACTTCATTTAGCCTGGTCCTACCAGACCATCGTACTTCATCTAGCCTGGTCCTACCAGACCATCGTACTTCATTTAGCCTGGTCCTACCAGACCATCGTACTTCATTTAGCCTGGTCCTACCAGACCATCGTACTTCATTTAGCCTGGTCCTACCAGACCATCGTACTTCATTTAGCCTGGTCCTACCAGACCATCGTACTTCATTTAGCCTGGTCCTACCAGACCATCGTACTTCATCTAGCCTGGTCAGAAGGTCTGGAATCGCTCTATTGGCAAACGTTCACTCGCTACCAAGTCAGGAAGTTCCGAGTATAAAGGAACGCAGCATTCAACTGAAACTGGAGCGCGACTTCGACATCATCGTTCTCAGCCACTCGCTCTGTTCGCTGATTGGACCGGTGAAGGAGAAAACCCGCGAACACACCGCAGACCCAGACTGACCACTGAAGGCGGGCGGAGCCAGGCTGTGTCTGTACTCTGTGCTGATACACAGCCTAGGCTCTGTGAACTGGTATGTTGCTAGCTACTGTGCCCCCTTTGTTTACCTACAGCTTTACAGAGCCTAGGCTGTGTATTAACACTAGAGTCATTTTCAGCACACACACACACACACTCAGTTGATCATGAGATATTCACTGATTTGACGAAGTGATCCTCACCACAAGCGTTCTCCAGGATCACTGCCCTTTCTTTAAGAAGTAAAACAGTCATATCAACATATTAAAGATGGACTCAGCTATTCTCATCGCTTGTTTCAGAATCACTTCCCAAAATCCGTTCTTCTTTACCATTGCGTCCAGGATGGTTTATTGTCATGTGTGCAACAGTTACAGAGCAGTCGGTCGATGTCAGTGAATGTCGATAGTTAGCCTGCTGCTATCGGTGTGCTATCGGTGTGTGAATGTGTGTGAATGGTAACGTGGGAAAGGAAAACGGGTCTAAATTTTAAACAATGCACCTGATGACATTCCAACTATGACACTTTTGAATAGTAACATAAGCTACAGTGGCCTTCAAGGACAAGAACAATTCTACATTTTAAACAATGCACCTGATGACATTCCAACTATGACACTTTCAAGATGGCGGCACTAGGCCTTGGTCCAAGATATGCAGAAATATGGACATATATGAGACCCTTTCTGAGGGAAAAATAAATAATAAAAAAAAAAAATTCAGCTATTATGCACTAAATTAAACGTACTTATGGATATTATAATTACTTTCTACAAAATCTGCTAGGAAATAAAACCCAAAATTCTACACACTGCAGCTTTAAGATCATTAATAAATAACATCATAAAACAGATCATAAACATTTTGTTAAAAACTGAGGGTTAAAAACTTTGCAGTGCGCATGCGTACGTCGGTGTGTTTGCTGGTTGGATCACGTGACCCTCCTATCACGTGAACAGCAGGTCATGTGATTTACTGTCAGTGTTTATCGGTTACAGTCTCCGCTCGTGTTACATGGGGACAGAATCTCAGGTGGACAGACGAGGTGAGTGTGTGTGTGTGTGTGTGTGTGTGTGTGTGTGTTATTCTGAATTCACTCTTCATCTGTCTCGTGCTAAAACCAAGCTTTATTAGACAGTTCAGAGTTTAAATGGGGAGACAGAGAGAGAGAGAGGGGGGATGCATGGGGGGATGACCTGCAGTAAAGGTCCACGGGTCGGACTCGAACCCGCGACTACTGCAACGTAGACCGGAGCCAATATGGTACACGCTCTATCCACTACACCACCGGAGCGCCCTTAGAACCAACGTTTACATTTTAAAATCATGTTTACGCACTTTAAATGATCTGTGGTTTCACTTCCGGACTGTGTACAACATCTTGTCCTGTGTAACACGTGTCGTAACAGAAAACCAATGAATAAATCATTACTGGGACATTCTAATATGTAGTCCGGTCACGTGGCACATTTAGGCCTAAACTGTGAGGCACTAAGCACTTTAAAACACTCTTAAAATGATCTAAAAAAATCTCGGTCCAAACTGCATTCAAAAGTTCCCAGCCCCTGTGTTCAGTCAATTAATGGGCTAGCCGCTGTATAAACGGTCTGAGTGTGAATGCCCCAAATGACGTCACTATATTTAGCTGTCCCATTGAACCGTAATAATCACGGCGCATTTATTCAGTCTGATAGAAGCACGGGAAATCAACTGCTGCATTTCCTCTTTCTGACATTCGATTCAAAAATCCCGAAATGAAACGTTAAAAAACCACACCTGTACCTGACGCACGTTATGAACCTGGACATGATATAATAGCCTAATAACAGGGTTAATATCTGTAATGTGTGTGTGTGTGTGTGTGTGTGTGTGTGTGTGTGTGTGTGTGTGTGTGTGCGTGCGTGCGTGCGTGCGTGCGTGCGTGTGTGTGTGTGTGTGTCCGGCCTGTACAGACTTGTATGGAAACCACACCCCAAAAAAAATATTTTGCAAATCAGAGTACAAAGCAACCCAGTCTGTGTGGTGGTGGTTCTCTCATTCACTGTTATTCAAAATGGGAGAAATCAAAGTCATCTTCTGGAGTTTCGAGTTGACAGCTGTAGATTATATATTTTATGAGCGAGGGGACTGGACAATGAATTATTTCATTTGTCAATGTCTTTGTTGTTGAAATAATGACTGGAGAACATTTAAATGCATATGAAAAGTAGCTAAGAATTATGGCTGCACCATGTGACCACCTTTCCAATTAAGGGAGCTTCAATATTGTCCTAAAATGAAAGTTTATATTAGTCTGTCGGGGCAGTGAGAATACACAAGGGGGGGCTAGTAAAACGTGTAGTGAGAAAGTGAGATCATAAGGCTGTAATAATCAAGCAAAAGAGTATTCAATCAAACATGGAGGTCCATCCGACCCAGCAAGCCCCACGATGACTTTCTGAGCAGAATGGCCCCGATCAGCTGGCAAGTCACATCTTAAATACAAGTCAGTTCAGCATAGCAAGAATGCTGTGTGTTTCAATTGGCAGTCAGGTGAGGGGGAGGGGGTGGGGGAGGGCTCAGAGAGAGACTGTTTACTGTTGCAGGGGAGGGGGTATCCAAGGGAGGGGGGGGGGGGTGGGGGGGCTGTGGTATCCAAGGGAGGGGGGGGGGAGGTACAGTCTGAGTACTCTTCAATACACATTTGAAGAATTTAACCTTAGTCATACAGGAGTAATACAGGATAAATACAATGTTTCCTATTACATTAAGCATTCCAACATTCACTATCTGCCACAAACACTAATATACTGGCCAACAGAGCTACTGGGAGAGACTGTTAATATACTGGCCAACAGGGCTACTGGGAGAGACTGTTAATATACTGGCCAACAGGGCTAGTTATACTGGCCAACAGGGCTACTGGGAGAGACTGTTAATATACTGGCCAACAGGGCTACTGGGAGAGACTGTTAATATACTGGCCAACAGGGCTACTGGGAGAGACTGTTAATATACTGGCCAACAGGGCTAGTTATACTGGCCAATAGGGCTAGTTATACTGGCCAACAGGGCTAGTTATACTGGCCAACAGGGCTAGTTATACTGGTCAATAGGGCTAGTTATACTGGCCAATAGGGCTAGTTATACTGGCCAATAGGGCTAGTTATACTGGCCAACAGGGCTAGTGGGGAGAAACTGTTAATATACTGGCCAATAGGGCTAGTTATACTGGCCAATAGGGCTAGTTATACTGGCCAATAGGGCTAGTTATACTGGCCAATAGGGCTAGTGGGGAGAAACTGTTAATATACTGGCCAATAGGGCTAGTTATACTGGCCAATAGGGCTAGTTATACTGGCCAACAGGGCTAGTGGGGAGAAACTGTTAATATACTGGCCAATAGGGCTAGTTATACTGGCCAATAGGGCTAGTTATACTGGCCAACAGGGCTAGTGGGGAGAAACTGTTAATATACTGGCCAACAGGGCTAGTTATACTGGCCAACAGGGCTAGTTATACTGGCCAACAGGGCTAGTTATACTGGCCAATAGGGCTAGTTATACTGGCCAACAGGGCTAGTTATACTGGCCAACAGGGCTAGTTATACTGGCCAACAGGGCTAGTTATACTGGCCAATAGGGCTAGTTATACTGGCCAACAGGGCAAGGCCAACAGGGCTAGTTATACTGGCCAACAGGGCTAGTTATACTGGCCAACAGGGCTAGTTATACTGGCCAACAGGGCTAGTTATACTGGCCAACAGGGCTAATGTCTGAGTGATGGTATGTGAGTAAATATTGTTGTTTGTGTCACCTCCTGTTCTGTCCCAGATCGATGGCGGCCATGTTGTGTCTGTTTTCCTTCCTGGCTTACTTCCTGGTTGTAGCTGACTCCGCCCCCTCAGGTGATGAGGTCACTTACCTGCCGGGTCTGAGCAAGCAGCCGAGCTTCAGACACTTCTCTGGTTACCTGAGCGTAGCGGACGGAAAACACCTGCACTACTGGTTAGTCTGTCTGTCTGTCTGTCTGTCTGTCTGTCTGTCTGTCTGTCTGCACCTCTGTCTGTCTGTCTGTCTGTCTGTCTGTCTGCACCTCTGTCTGTGTCACTTCTCTGGTTACCTGAGCGTAGCGGACGGAAAACACCTGCACTACTGGTTAGTACTGTCTGTCTGTCTGTCTGTCTGTGTGTCTGTCTGACTGTCTGTCTGTTTGTCTGTACCTCCACTACTGGTTAGTCTGTCTGTCTGTCTGTCTGTCTGTCTGTCTCTGGTTACCTGAGCGTAGCAAACGGAAAACACCTCCACTACTGGTCTGTACTGTCTGTCTGTCTGTTTGTCTGTCTGTCTGTCTGCACCTCTGTCTGTCTGCGTCACTTCTCTGGTTTCCTGAGCGTAGCAGAGGGAAAACACCTGCACTATTGGTACTGTCTGTCTGTCTGTCTGTCTGTATTAACCTGTCTCTCTCTCTCTCTCTCTCTGTCTGTATTAACCTGTCTCTCTCTCTCTCTCTCTCTCTCTCTCTCTCTCTCTCTCTCTCTCTCTCTCTCTCTGTCTGTCTGTATTAACCTGTCTGTCTCTCTCCCCCTGTCTCTCTCTCTCTCCCCCTGTCTGTCTGTATTAACCTGTCTCTCTCTCTCTCTCTCTCTCTCTCTCTCTCTCTCTCTCTCTCTCTCTCTCTCTCTCTCCCCCTGTCTGTCTGTATTAACCTGTCTGTCTGTATTAACCTGTCTCTCTCTCATCAGGTTTGTAGAGTCCCAGTCGTCTCCCTCCTCTGACCCTGTCTGTCTGTATTAACCTGTCTCTCTCTCATCAGGTTTGTAGAGTCCCAGGTGTCTCCCTCCTCTGACCCTGTCTGTCTGTATTAACCTGTCTCTCTCTCATCAGGTTTGTAGAGTCCCAGGCGTCTCCCTCCTCTGACCCTGTCTGTCTGTATTAACCTGTCTGTCTGTATTAACCTGTCTCTCTCTCATCAGGTTCGTAGAGTCCCAGGCGTCTCCCTCCTCTGACCCTGTCTGTCTGTATTAACCTGTCTCTCTCTCATCAGGTTCGTAGAGTCCCAGTCGTCTCCCTCCTCTGACCCTGTCTGTCTGTATTAACCTGTCTCTCTCTCATCAGGTTTGTAGAGTCCCAGGCGTCTCCCTCCTCTGACCCAGTGGTTCTGTGGCTGAATGGAGGACCAGGCTGCAGCTCATTGGACGGTCTGCTGACGGAACACGGGCCCTTCCTGGTAGGTCACCTGACCAGCCCCTAACTCCTCCCACCTGTGTGTGTCTGTGTGTGTGTGTGTGTGTGTGTGTGTGTGTGTGTGTGTGTGTGTGTGTGTGTGTGTGTGTGTCTGTGTGTGTGTGTGTGTGTGTGTCTGTCTGTGTGTCTGTGTCTGTGTGTGTGTGTGTGTGTGTGTGTGTGTGTGTGTGTGTGTGTGTGTGTGTGTGTGTGTGTGTCTGTGTCTAGCCTCGTTTGAGAAGGCGCCGTCTGGCTCAGATCTGCACAATTATGACGCGCGTGATGCATCTTGCTGAGCGCACAGCATTTTTACAGTGCGCTCAGCAAGATGTGCGTCATAATTGCGCAGGTCTGAGCAAGACAGCTCCTTCTCAAACGAGGCTAGTGTGTGTGTGTGTGTGTGTGTGTGTCCTGGTAGGTCACGTGACTAACACCTAACTCCTCCCACTCACATGATGTCATTCTGATGTCACCTATTCACCTTATTTTTTTATTTTTTTTTATTTAACCTTTTATTCTTCCAGATAAAACATTAAGAACAGTTTCTTATTAACACTATTGACCTGGTCCCAGAGGCCTCACCAGGGTCCAACAGGCCCCACCATGAGTAAAGGACAAATAAAGATCCACAAGCATGACTCACTTAGGCTAATATACAAATAAACAAATGCCTTTTTTTTTTTGGCATTTTCAAGCTTTATTAGACAGTACAGAGTTGAAATGGAGAGAGAGACAGAGAGAGGGGGGATGACCTGCAGTAAAGGTCCACGGGTCAGATTTGAACCCGCGACCACTGCAACGAAGGCCGGAGCCAATATGGTACACGCTCTATCCACTACACCACCGGAGCAGATATGGTACACACTCTATCCACTACACCACCAGAGCAGATATGGTACACACTCTATCCACTACACCACCAGAGCAGATATGGTACACACTCTATCCACTACACCACCGGAGCATCCCAACAACAGATGTCTTTTGTTTCAGATTCAAGATGATGGCGTGACGCTGGAATACAACCCGTACTCCTGGAACAAGGTCAGTTTATTTTATTTATTGGTTTATTGGTTTGGTTCAGGCACATTGCACAGTAATCAACAGTCAGACTGTGAGTGAGCCAGGGTTAGCATAAGAGGCTAGTTTCCATCTGCTGTCCCCGTCCAGATGTTCAAGAGGTGTGGATTAACCCCTGATGTATGGACACCTGTTTACATTCTGTCCACTTTAATGCGTCGCCGGCTCGCCGCTGATTAAACAGTGTTGATAAGGGATTTATCAAGCCTGAAATATCCTGCCGTGCAATAGCCTCTGGACACCACAGGATGGCGCTCGCAACACAAGAGCTGTAGTAACGATAGTAGTACAATAAAGTGGCTAAACTTAATGTCCTCTGGCTAAACGTGAATGATTATAATAATAATTATGGTAGCATTAATGGACTTCGTGAAGGCAACGCTGTGTCCATTAATACCTGGATGGACACCTGGTCGGGCATTAACCCTTACATATTGTTCTTTCTTGAAAATCAATTAACGTATACATAAAATAATGAGGTAATCCTGTCCCCTGATTGGCTCCCCTTGTCGCCGGGCAGATTTCTAACGTTCTGTACCTGGAGTCTCCGGTGGGCGTCGGCTTCTCCTACTCTGACGATCAGAACTACGTCACCAACGACACGGAGGTGAGTGGATCCAGACAGACAGACAGACAGACAGACAGACAGACAGACAGACAGACAGACAGACAGGGGCACACACACACACACAGAGGTGAGTGGATCCATTTTGTTATCAATATAAAGTATGAATATTATAATAATAATAATGTGTGTGGGCGAGGACTCGGGTGTGTGGGCGAGGACTCTGTCTGTCTGCCTCCCTGTCTCTCTCCTTCCCCCCCCCAGTTGTCCATGAATAACTACCTGTCTGTCTCTCTCTCCTGTCTCTCTCTCTCCTGTCTCTCTCCCCCCCAGGTGTCCATGAATAACTACCTGTCTGTCTCTCCCCCCCAGGTGTCCATGAATAACTGCCTGTCTCTCTCCCCCCCCCCCCAGGTGTCCATGAATAACTACCTGTCTCTCTCTCTCCTGTCTCTCTCCCCCCCCCAGGTGTCCATGAATAACTACCTGTCTCTCTCTCCCCCCCAGGTGTCCATGAATAACTACCTGTCTCTCCCCCCCCCCCCCCAGGTGTCCATGAATAACTACCTGTCTGTCTCTCCCCCCCAGGTGTCCATGAATAACTACCTGTCTGTCTCTCCCCCCCCCAGGTGTCCATGAATAACTACCTGTCTCTCCCCCCCAGGTGTCCATGAATAACTACCTGTCTGTCTCTCCCCCCAGGTGTCCATGAATAACTACCTGTCTCTCTCTCCCAGGTGTCCATGAATAACTACCTGTCTCTCTCCCAGGTGTCCATGAATAACTACCTGTCTGTCTCTCCCCCCAGGTGTCCATGAATAACTACTTGTCTCTCTCTCCCAGGTGTCCATGAATAACTACCTGTCTCTCTCTCCCAGGTGTCCATGAATAACTACCTGTCTCTCCCCCCCCAGGTGTCCATGAATAACTACCTGTCTCTCCCCCCCCCCAAGGTGTCCATGAATAACTACCTGTCTCTCCCCCCCAGGTGTCCATGAATAACTACCTTCTGTCTGTCTCTCCCCCAGGTGTCCATGAATAACTACCTGTCTCTCCCCCCCAGGTGTTCCATGAATAACTACCTGTCTGTCTCTCCCCCCCAGGTGTCCATGAATAACTACCTGTCTCTCCCCCCCCCCCAGGTGTCCATGAATAACTACCTGTCTCTCTCTCTCCTGTCTCTCTCCCCCCCCCCAGGTGTCCATGAATAACTACCTGTCTCTCTCTCTCCTGTCTCTCCCCCCCACCCCCCAGGTGTCCATGAATAACTACCTGTCTCTCTCTCCCAGGTGTCCATGAATAACTACCTGGCGCTGAAGCAGTTCTTCCTGCTGTTCCCAGAGTTCAGTCAGAACCAGCTCTTCCTGACAGGAGAGAGCTATGGAGGAATCTACATCCCCACGCTGGCCGAGAGGGTCATGGAGGACGTAGAGCTAAACCTGCAGGTAAGACGTGTGTGTGTGTGTGTGTGTGTGTCTGTCTGTCTGTCTGTCTGTCTGTCTGTCTCTCTGTCTGTCTGTCTGTCTGTGTGTCTGTCTGTGTGTGTGTGTGACAGAGTGTTGGAGGACAACACACTAAACCCTCAGGTACAATATTACAGGGTTTTTCCTGGTTCAGGATTGGCCTTTGGGTGAACTGCACTTTTTTGTCACTTCCGCATTGGATGCTGGTAGAGCTCACTGTGGTTGGGACTTGCCCTGCGTTCTGAATCTCCTCCTCTTTCTTTTCTCTATTCTACATACTACATCTGACAATAAAAATAGTCTAGTTAGGATGCAGTAGGCATACTATTGGGACATACTTTACTCTCTTATTTCATCATAACATGGCTCCTTGATCTTGCCTCTTGCTTTTATATCCGTCTCATCCCCGTTTGTTTTCATATGGAGGCTTCGTCGATGTGACGTCACTTCACGTGCGCACTGGATTGTGGGTCAGAATCGCCCAAATAGGATGCAGTTTTCAACACTAACAATCTTGCAACATTTTGGTCTCAACACTGTTCTGGTGTCAGAGGAAAGTCTGATCTGATTGGCTGCTTGATTCTCTGAATGTCAGGAAATCTCCAACTTGAAGCAGTTGAGAAACCAAACTGTCTATGAAGCAACATGTTTACTGATGAGTGACTGGAGTCGTATTAGTCTGATTGAGTCTTTGCTGCTGGAGTCAGACCTCTTTGGGGGAGTCAGACCTCTTTGGGGGGCTCCAGACCTCTTTGGGGGGCTCCAGACCTCTTTGGGGGGCTCCAGACGTCTTTGGGGGAGTCAGACCTCTTTGGGGGGCTCCAGACGTCTTTTGGGGGAGTCAGACCTCTTTGGGGGGCTCCAGACCTCTTTGGGGGGAGTCAGACCTCTTTGGGGGGCTCCAGACCTCTTTGGGGGAGTCAGACCTCTTTGGGGGGCTCCAGACCTCTTTGGGGGGCTCCAGACCTCTTTGGGGGGCTCCAGACGTCTTTGCACCAAATTATTCTACATGAGTTCTTAACAAAGCGCTTAGTGAATCTGCTATATAAAGTTATTTTACAGTTTCTCACACCCCTCACATTTCTTCAAATATTTCATTGTATCTTTCCATGGGACAACGACTGGCCAACCTCTGTGTATGACGCTGAGCACGTGCACTCAACCTTTGTAAACTGGGCTGCAGGGCAGCACTGCAACATGATAACGACCCCAAACACACCTCCAGGACGACACTGCCTTGCTAAAGAAGCTGAGGGTAAAGGTGATGGACAGACAGACAGGCAGAGAGAGAGAGAGAGAGACAGGCAGGGAGAGAGAGAGACAGGGAGAGAGAGACAGAGAGAGGACAGACAAGCATGTCTCCAGACCTAAACCATCTGTGGGCATCCTCAAACAGGAGATGAGGAGCATAAGGTCTCTAATATCCACCAGCTCCGTGATGTCGTCATGAAGGTAGTGAAGAGGATTCCAGTGTGGCAACCTGTGAAGCTCTGGTGAACTCCATGCCAAGAGGGTTAAGGCAGAGCTGGAAGATAATGGTGGCCACACAAAATATTGAGACTTTGGGCGCAATTTGGACAATTTTCACTTCGGGGTGTACTCACTTCTGTTGGCAGCAGTTTAGACATTAATGGCTGTGTGTCGAGTTGTTTTGAGGGGACAGTGAATGTTATATAAGCTGTACACTGACTACTTTACATTGTATCAAAGGGTCATGTCTTCAGTGTTTGTCCCATGGAAAATATACTAATGAAATACTTGAAGAAATGTGAGGGTCGTTCTCACTTTTGTGAGATACTGTACATGTTGCTAACCTAATCATCCCCCCTCTGTTCTGTCTGTCTGTCTGTCTCTCTCTCTCCCTGTCTGTCTCTCTCCCTGTCTGTCTCTCTCCACCCCCTCCGTCTCTGGCTCTCTCCCATCTCTGTCTCTCTCCCCCTCCCCCTCTCTGTCTCTCTCCCTGTCTGTCTCTCTCCCCCTCCGTCTCTGTCTCTCTCCCTGTCTGTCTCTCTCCCTGTCTGTCTCTCTCCCTGTCTGTCTCTCTCTCCACCCCTCCATCTCTGTCTCTCTCCCTGTCTGTCTCTCTCCCCTCCCCTCTCTGTCTCTCCCCCTCTCTGTCTCTCCCCCCCGCCCCCCCTCTCTCTCAGGGCATAGCGGTGGGTAACGGCATGGCTAGCTACGAGCTAAACGATAACTCTCT
>CASHTC010000217.1:45000-46973 GCA_949357725.1 Hyperoplus immaculatus
TTTTCAAGGCGTGGAAAAAGATAAAACGAAGCAGATGAAGAAAATGCCCACAAGTTAATAAGGGACAGTGATTATTATTTCCTTAAATTGTTAGTAAGATTTGTGTTACTGTTACAGCCGATGAGGGGTAGTAATAGCGGCGGTGACGTCAGTCAGCTGGAGCGCATGACTTTTCTTATTTATGACCACCCTTGCAGTGCATTATAATTTATGCACGCTAATTAACTGCCGCGATTCGCCGGTCGTAATGGCAGATCATGACAAGTGGAATACATGCTTTAGCAGACTATTGTTCTTTTCCCTGATTTTGTATGCTGTGCATGTAAACTAAAAGGATAATTAAACAGCGGATCAAACACCCACCCGTTTTCTCCACTACAGACTGAGCTGGTAAAATTAAGAATATGCAGTTAGAAAATGTTTAACAACAAATAAATTATGCAGCCAAAAAAGCATGGGAGTGAGTTTGTTTTTATTCAATACTACATTTTACTCTCACATGTGTAGCCTATGAATGTAAAGAGTGTTTCAGGTCAAATATAAATGTGGTGGAATTCTATTTTAGGGAGAGAAATAAAGACTTAACAAACTAGTGTCTTCTTCCTGTTTCCGTCTGGCAAAGGCGAGGGCTTGCCAAAGCTTCACCGTTGTTATACCCTCGCCCTTAATGATCGAGTGGCACTTCACAGCCGCGAGTGTGACTCCACAGCGAGTCACACTCGCTCACGGAGTGGGAGTGCCTAGGGATTCATTTGGGATTGGGCCTGTGTGTGTGTGTGTGTGTGTGTGTGCCAAGTTGAATACTGCACTCGAAATAACTTCAGTATTCATGTTTTTCTTTACATAAATTAAAAATGTTTTTTATATAAGTTCACTCTGATTAATTTAAGTATTTTTTCTAACCATGTCATCACTTCTGAGGACATTACATAGACATACATTCATTTCCTGGAGACTTGCCCTAACCATTACCACTCCTTCACTTACCCTAACCCCTAACCCCTAACCTTACACTTACCCTAACCCCTAACCCCTAACCTTACACTTACCTTAAGCCCTAACCCCTAACCTTACACTTACCCTAACCCCTAACCTTATACTTACCCTAACCACTACTTCACTTACCCTAACCCCTAACCCCTAACCTTATACTTACCCTAACCCCTAACCCCTAACCCTACCCTAACCACTACTTCACTTACCCTAACCCCTAACCCCTAACTTTACACTTACCCTAACCACTACTTCACTTACCCTAACCCCTAACCCCTAACCTTACACTTACCCTAACCACTACTTCACTTACCCTAATCCCTAACCCCTTACCCCTAACCTTACACTTACCCTAATCACTACTTCACTTACCCTAACCCCTAACCCCTAACCCCTAACCTTACACTTACCCTAACCACTACTTCACTTACCCTAACCCCTAACCCCTAACCTTACACTTACCCTAACCACTACTTCACTTACCCTAACCCCTAACCCCTTACCCCTAACCTTACACTTACCCTAATCACTACTTCACTTACCCTAACCCCTAACCCCTAACCCCTAACCTTACACTTACCCTAATCACTACTTCACTTACCCTAACCCCTAACCCCTAACCTTACACTTACCCTAACCACTACTGCACTTACCCTAACCCCTAACCCCAACTCCTGACCCCTAACCTTACACTTACCCTAACCCCTAACCCCTAACCCTTAACCCTACCCTAACCCTAACCACTACTTCACTTACCCTAACCCCTAACCCCTTACCCCTAACCTTACCCTAACCACTACTTCACTTACCCTAACCCCTAACCTTACACTTACCCTAACCCCTAACCCCTAACCTCACACTTACCCTAACCACTACCTCACATACCCTAACCCCTAACCCCTAACCCCTAACCTCACACTTACCCTAACCACTACTTCACTTACCCTAACCCCTAACCCTTAACCCTACCCTAACCCTAA
>CASHTC010000218.1:5000-7500 GCA_949357725.1 Hyperoplus immaculatus
GCGGGTTTAACTCCATCGCTGAGCCATACACACACACATGCACACGCACACGCACACACACACACACACACACACACACACACACACACACACACACACACACACACACACACACACACACACAGACACACACACAGGCTTGTATGTTTGGGTATGCATATCCTGCCAATAAAGCCAATTGAATTGAATTGAATTTCCTGATTCGACCACTGTGTGTTGTGTTGTCCTACATTTAACGTTTTAAGTTAAAGAAAATAGGTCTGTGGCTGTGATCGAAAAGCCCTACTAACGCCCTACTCATACTAACGTCCTACTCATACTAAAAGCCCTACTAACGTCCTACTCATACTAAAGCCCTTCTCATACTAACGCCCTACTCATACTAACGTCCTACTCATACTAAAAGCCCTACTAACGTCCTACTCATACTAAAAGCCCTACTAACGCCCTACTCATACTAACGTCCTACTCATACTAACGTCCTACTCATACTAAAAGTCCTACTAATGTCCTACTCATACTAAAAGTCCTACTAACGTCCTACTCATACTAAAAGCTCTACTAACATACTACTCATACTAACGCCTACTCATACTAAAAGCCCTACTAACGTCCTACTCATACTAACGCCCTACTCATACTAAAAGCCCTACTAACGTCCTACTGATACTAAAAGCCCTACTAACGTCATACTCATACTAATGCCCTACTCATACTAAAAGTCCTACTAATGTCCTACTCATACTAAAAGCCCTACTAATGTCCTACTCATACTAAAAGCCCTACTAACGTCCTACTCATACTAACGCCCTACTCATACTAAAAGCCATACTAACGTCCTACTCATACTAACGTCCTACTCATACTAAAAGCCCTACTAACGCCCTACTCATACTAAAAGCCCTACTAACGTCCTACTCATAGTAAAAGCCCTACTAATGTCCTACTCATACTAAAAGCCCTAATGTCCTACTCATACTAACGTTCTACTAACGTCCTACTCATACTAAAAGCCTTACTAACGTCCTACTCAAACTAAAAGGCCTACTAACGTCCTACTCATACTAAAAGCCTAACTAACGTCCTACTCATACTAAAAGCCCTACTAACGTCCTACTCATACTAAAAGCCCTACTAACATACTACTCATACTAAAAGCCTTACTAACGTCCTACTCATACTAAAAGCCCTACTAACGTCCTACTCATACTAAAAGCCCTACTAATGAGTCCTACTCATACTAAAAGCTCTACTAACGTCCTACTCATACTAAAGCCCTACTAACGAGTCCTACTCGTACTAAAAGCCCTACTAACGTCCTACTCATACTAAAGCCCTACTAACGAGTCCTACTCATACTAAAAGCTCTACTAACGTCCTACTCATACTAATTTGGACTTCAATTTGAGTATGTACTCAACCGCCCCCACAATGCATTGCGTCTTTTCAAACAACATCAAAAATTTTTTCTTTAAATTCTTTATTGCTTCTGTATACTTCAGTGTAAACGGTCCGACCAAACCTCGCATACACAATCAATCGTTAAGTAGGCAGTATGGAGTAAATACATGTTGAGTATGCAGGAGGGAGGACGTTAGTAGGGCTTCTAGTATGTAGTATATACATGTTGATTATGCAGGAGGGAGGACGTTAGTAGGGCTTTTAGTATGTAGTATATACATGTTGAGTATGTAAGGAGGGAGGACGTTAGTAGGGCTTTTAGTATGTAGTAGATACATGTTGAGTATGTAGGAGGGAGGACGTTAGTAGGGCTTTTAGTATGTAGTATGTACATGTTGAGTATGTAGGAGGGAGGACGTTAGTAGGGCTTTTAGTATGTAGTATATACATGTTGAGTATGTAGGAGAGAGGACGTTAGTAGGGCTTCTAGTATGTCGTATATACATGTTGAGTATGTAGGAGGGAGGACGTTAGTATGGCTTTTAGTATGTAGTATATACATGTTGAGTATGTAGGAGGGAGGACGTTAGTAGTGCTTTTAGTATGTAGTATATACATGTTGAGTATGTAGGAGAGAGGACGTTAGTAGGGCTTCTAGTATTTAGTATATACATGTTGAGTATGTAGGAGGGAGGACGTTAGTAGGGCTTTTACAACACAGCATCTGAGTTTGGATCCATACTGGATGTAAACACCATCTATGTTCAAACATACAGTAGGCCGGGGGCGCCCTTAGCTCAGTTGGTAGGGCGTCCCCCCCATGGGCCTCGGCCAGCAGCGGACCCCGGGTTCGATTCCAGCCCGCGGTCGTTCTCTGCATGTCACTCCCCTCTCTGCCCCATTTCACCTCTGTCTCTACACTATCAATAAAGCATAAAAATGCAAAAAAAAAAAAAAAAAAAAAAAACAGTAGGCTGTGATATTCAGGCTTGAGCCAAAGAACAATGTTTTTTTATGTTTTTATTAGACAGGTTTGGAGACAGAGAGACGGGGGGCTCTAACCACTACACTACAAGCAAACTAAAGGCAAATGTTAAAG
>CASHTC010000219.1:12500-17500 GCA_949357725.1 Hyperoplus immaculatus
CACACACACACACACACACACACACACACCCATATAGGGGAGAACGGGGTAATGTGAGACACTTTTCACATTTGCTTCCCTCTAAGGGAGCTAAAATGATTTATAAGTCAAATTTACACATTTCCCATTAATTCAGGATGTTTCCTAGTGAGACAGTGGCTCACTTTACCCCACAGCATTTGTCTCACTTTACCCCACTGCCACATTTGAGAAAAAACTACCTCTCTTAGCATTTCAGGCTAATCTTCAGTTATCATCGTCACATGGTTTCATATGTTGGTAGTTCATCAACACGTATGATAGAAGTTTTTCTACGTGAATCAATTTGCTTTGGCACAACAATCGATCAAGTTGACAGCAAGAAAATGTACTTTTACATGCAAAAAATAAATTTTTGTGAAAAAAAACATGCTTACCACAGCACCATGAGGTCCTCTCTTTCATGGCCATGGGGAAATGAGAGGGGCTTGAAAACATATATCTCACTTGACCAAAAATGTGTTCCATAGCCTAGATACAGGGGGTGTCTCACATTACCCGATGGCTCACATTCCCCTGTTCTCCCCTATGTACAGATACTAACGCAAACTATTAAAGGTGGTGGTAGTAAGTATAAGTAAAGTTGTACATAGTATTTTCATTGAAATATTAAAGGCGCAGTGTGTAATATTACAACATCAAGAAAGTTCTAGAAAGTTCTAGAATGCAACGCTCCCTGGGTAACCCCACCCCTTTAGAATAATAACAGAAGCTACAGTGGCCTTCAAGGACAAGAACAATTCTAAATTTTAAACAATGCACCTGATGACATTCCAAAAACATTGATGCCTCCATAAGACTTGTCTGCTCAATGTACAAAATGTAATATTAATATTTGTAATTCTCCGCTCGGGAGGATAATTCAGAATATTGGCAGAGGTGATTTTACACCAATGAGGACATATTTATGAATGAGGATATTGATTTTAGCTAATAAATTACTTAAAATGTTACACAGTGTCCCTTTAAAGCAAGTTCAGAAGCAGCTTTCATTTGTCTTTTTATTGTGTTTTGGTAAATGCTGACGTATTTTCATTCTTTGGGGCGACTGTGGCTCAGTTGGTAGAGCGGGTCGGCTGATGATCAAAGGGTTGGAGGTTCGATCCCCGCCCTGCCACCTGTGTCATAGTTGTTGTGTCCTTGGGCAGGACACTTCACCCACCTTGCCTCGTGTGAATGTTGATAGTTAGCCTGCTATCGGTGTATGAATGTGTGTGTGAATGGTAACGTGGGAAAGGAAAACAGGTCTCCCTTGTAAAAGAGTCTCCGGTCTCAATGGGATTTACCTGTAGAAATAAAGGTTAAAAAAAAAAATTCTCCATTATTTCGACTGGATATTTATAAACCATTCAAAGTAAGTTATATGAATTCATGTTTGTTCTGGTTGTAAACCCAGGTTCTAATGGACCACGTGGAGACGTTCCCCTCTGGAGTGATGGAAGGAGACAGAGCGAGTGTGTTGGGGGAATGGAGGGAACTGAAGTCTGACTACTACAGTGTCAACTCATTCAAAGACCTCAGCAGTCACATAAGCAGGTAAGAGTGTGTGTGTGTGTGTGTGTGTGTGTGTGATTGTTTTAATAATAGCTTTGTTGTTCATTTATAAGCGCTTTTCATTTCAGATTAATTTCAAAGAGTTTTTTCAGCATTTAAAGCTGCTCTGAGGAACTTTCAGTGTGTGTTAATTCTAGCGCCCCCCTTTGGACAAAAGCGGTAGTGTTTTTACCACGCCAGCTGTTGTTCCTGGGTGAGCGTATACCCATGACAAAGGCATTAAGAAAAACTATATATACAGTATCTCACAAAAGTGAGTACACCCCTAACATTTCTTCAAATATTTCATTATATCTTTCCATGCGACAACACTGAATAAATGACACTTTGATACAATGTCAAGTAGTCAGTGTACAGCTTGTATAACAGTGTAAATTTACTGTCCCCTCAAAATAACTCGACACACAGCCATTAATGTCTAAACTGCTGGCAACAAAAGTGAGTACACCCCTAAGAAAAAATGTCCAAATTGGGCCCAAAGTGTCAATATTTTGTTTTGCCATCATTATTTTCTAGCACTGCCTTAACCCTCTTGGGCATGGAGTTCACTAGAGCTTCACAGGTTGCAACTGGAACCCTCTTCTACCCATTCATGACGACATCAAGGAGCTGGTGGATATTAGAGTCCTTGCGCTCCTCCATCTCCCGTTTTAGGATGCCCCAAATATGCTCAATAGGGTTTAAGACTGGAGACATGCTTGGCCAGTCCATAACCTTTACCCTCAGCTTCTTTAACAAGCCAGTGGTCGTTCGGAGGGGTGTTTGGGGTCGTTATCATGTTGCAGTACTGCCCTGCGGCCCAGTATATGAAGGGAGGGGATCATGCTCTGCTTCAGTATGTCACAGTACATGTTAGAATTCAATGAACTGTAGATCCCCAGTGCTGGCAGCACTCATGCAGCCCCAGACCATGACACTCCAACCACCATGCTTGACTCTAGGCAAGACACACTTGTCTTTGTACTCCTCACCTGGTTGCCGCTCCACACTCTTAACACCATCTGAACCAAATAAATGTATTTTGGTCTCATCAGACCACAGGACATGGTTGCAGTAATCCATGTCCGTAGTCTGTTTGTCTTCAGCAAACTGTTTGTGGGGTTTCTTGTGCATCATCTTTAGAATAGGCTTCCTTCTGGGATGACAGCCATGCAGACCAGTATGATGCAGAGTGTGGCGTATGGTCTGAGCACTGACAGGTTGACCCCCCACCCCTTCAAGCCCTTCAGCAATGCTGGCAGCACTCATACGTCTATTTTCCAAAGCCAACCTCTGTGTACGACGCTGACCATGTGCACTCAACCTTCGTAAACTGGGCCGCAGGGTGGTATTGCAACATGATAACGACCCCAAACACACCTCCAAGACGACCAGTGGCATGCTAAAAAAGCTGAGGGTAAAGGTTATGGACTGGCCAAGCATGTCTCCAGACCTAAACCCTATTGAGCATCTTTGGGGCATCCTCAAATGGAAGGTGGAGGAACGCAAGGTCTTTAATATCCACCAGCTCTGTGATGCTGTCATAAATGGGTGGAAGAGGGTTCCAGTTGCAACCTGTGAAGCTCTAGTGAACTACATGCCCAAGAGGGTTAAGGCAGTGCTGGAAAATAATGGTGGCCACACAAAATATTTACACTTTGGGCCCAATTTGTAAATTTTTTCTAAGGGGTGTACTCACTTTTGTTGCCAGCAGTTTAGACATTAATGGCTGTGTGTCGAGTTATTTTGAGGGGACAGTAAATTTACACTGTTATACAAGCTGTACACTGACTACTTTACATTGTATTAAAGTGTCATTTATTCAGTGTTGTCCCATGGAAAGATATAAAGAAAAATGTGAAGAAATGTGAGGGGTGTACTCACTTTTGTGAGATACTGTACATAGCATTCTTTTGCACTTATGGTCTGGTTTGCTGTTACATGTAATTTATGATCATCAGAGGAAAAAAATTTGACTTTCAGAAATATTTAAAAGTTCCTCGTAGCACCTTTTAAGAATAAGTAAAAACAAATTTAAAAATATTTTAAAAAAAAATTGTTTGTTTAATATCAAAATATTTACAAATAGCAAAAAGTAATTTATCTAAAAAAGCATATTATAAATTTGTTTATTAAACTTTTACAACAGAAATGTTATTACATTATTGGGCTGAATTTGCCGTAACACGTAAAATAATCCAAACCAATATATAAAAAAAACTATGGAGTCTCAGTCCTCTTCACAGCAGACCCGGGTTAGAATCCAGCCCGGGTCGTTCTCTGCATGTCATTCCCCTCTCTGTCTGGCTGTCTGTCTGTCTGTCTGTCTGTCCTCTTTACAGCAGACCCGGGTTAGAATCCAGCCCGGGTCGTTCTCTGCATGTCATTCCCCTCTCTGACACATTTCATCTCTGTCTCTCAAGTCTCCAAACTGTCAACAAAGCTTTGAAAAATGCCCCAAAAAATTATCTTAATACAGTTTTTTTATATATATTTATTTCACATTCAAAACTAAATCATATTATATTTTCACCCCCATCCTTTCCTATCCCCAGGTATCGCCAGCATTTAAACAAGCTATCTTAAATCTGCCGAACTCTACCTGTAACTGTTTTAATTAGGCTATGTATGAGGGTCACTCACACACACACACACACACACACCCCTACACCCCTCAATTGTTCTTTCGAGTATAAATAAAGGTTCAATGAAAAATAAATTAATAGGGGGCACCCTTAGCTCAGTTGGTAGGGCGTCCCCCCCATGGGCCTCGGCCAGCAGCGGACCCGGGTTCGATTCCAGCCCGCGGTCGTTCTCTGCATGTCACTCCCCTCTCTGCCCCATTTCAACTCTGTCTCTACACTATCAATAAAGCATAAAAATGCCCAAAAAATATCTTTAAAAAAAAAAAAATAATAATAATTAGTAACATTAAAATCTCCCCTCTGTCCCCAGGTACCATCAGCGTTTCCCAGCCCTCCACAGCCTTTCTCAGGTTGTGCGTGTGCTTCCGTGCTCCGCCTCTCGCTGCGACCGAGGACGAAGCTCTTTAACCAAGACCTGCAAGAACAACCACCGCTCAAAACTGACCCCGGACCTGCTAAACGACACACTAACGCTAGCCGTCAACGGGCCGCCCATAGCTGGCTTTGACGGGAAGCGCGCGCTGGACAGCTGGTTCGAAGAGAAATCAGGGAACAGTTTTAGTCTTAATCGAATATCAGAACAAAAGAACGTGTTACACAGTGTGGATGTGAACTCTGAGTTCTAAAGTGATAGTGCGTAAGTTTTGTCGCATACACACACAGACAGAGACACAGAGAGAGACACAGAGAAATGTAAATACGGACTACAACGGGGTGGGGGAATTTTTTTAAGTTATAGTGCGTAAGTTTTGTCGCATTCACACACACAGACACACACAGAGT